>UZAN01039415.1:99365-152742 GCA_900618425.1 Echinostoma caproni | reverse complement strand
TCAGTCAGTCAGTCAGTCAGTCAGTCAGTCAGTCAGTCAGTCAGTCAGTCAGTCAGTCAGTCAGTCAGTAAGTCAATCAGTCCTTGAATCAGTCAGTAAGTATGTCCGTTTATCTGCTCGAAGAAACGTTTACGTGGATGGGAGCCAGTGAACAACTAGATAACACTATAAACCACGTGTCACACAGATGGCTTCGATTTCAAGTCTGCTTAATACAACTAATTACACAAATCATGCACTGAATAAGGCACCAACTTCCCAAGTAAAGCTTGATTTCATTTTGATTTCTGGTTAATCTGTGGGATCTATCACACGTCCATTGTAAGTTCTGTGAAAAAATTAAAAGGCTGCAACCATCGCTTGATCAGATTGTCAGTTTGCATCACTTATAAGGCACTTGCTTTCAGAGGTTTCAGGCACTAGTTGTTTGCGTTAAGCCCAGGTTACAATTGACTAGTTCTGGTATGGGTTAGACAATTCGGGTACGCAGCAACCTGCCCATTTCATTCATGTAGAGATCTTCAAATCCATCGGAAATTACAAATACCGCAACTGTCTTCTGCAGAGCTAGAGAGAGGGTAATGTTTGACCCTGGGGCGTGTTATTGTGATGAGATTGATTGCACATACGCCAAGATATATTCAATCTACAGACGAAAAAAATCGTATTTATAAATCCTATCTTTGAAAAGAAGTTGCATAGACCAGTTACGTTTTGATAATGGCATCTTTCAATGTGATTGTCCAGAAATTACAAACTCACTACTGAGAGACCAGACGTGAGTAACACTGGTTGGGTGTGATGCTCTCAGGATACTGTGGTACACGGGAAATTCGTCAGTACCTACCTACCTGATCAATAGTGCAGCAACGAATCACGTGATGGAGTGAACAGATAAAATTCAACGGATTGGCTTATTTACGAGATGAGTTTGACGGTGTTGCTTGAGCGGTACAACCCAGACAAAAAAATCTTCGTGATTATCGGCCTCAGTATAAAACGGTGAAGAATACTGAGGCTCTCGACTATGGAATTACCGACGAAACATGGTTATTGTCTACATAAAAATCAATTTCAAAGTCAAACTTACATTATGGGAAATACTTACCAGCGGTTACTTTTCCTGTCTCATAGGGTTAAGCACGAACGGATCGATTCGCAGTTCATAGAAAAATGAGGAATATCACAAATTATTCTTGTTTCGGATATTGTTAAAGTTTCATATAGTTTGTGCTTGGAAGAAACGGTTGTGGGAGTAGTAACAACGTGGATTGGTAGAGAATTCCGAATACTACACACTGTGAGGGCAAATGAATGACGTCGGCATTCTGGTCAACATTTTTGGAGCACTAATTTGAATGAGTGCTCCTTCAGGTGAGTGTCGGACCACAAGGTGAATATTGAACGACATGGGTGATAAATAAGGGTTCTGCATTATTTGATACACCAAAATCAAGTTCCATCGAATTCGGCGATGCTGGGTGGAGTACGGACAGTCTCAATGATTCCAGTCTTTCCACATAATTCTTGGAATGTAATCACTTGACCATTTTAGTGGCCATTCTTTGTGTGGACGTTCGAAAATCATAAGAAGATGATACTCCTCCATGCCGAATACTGAGACAAGTCATCAGTGAAGTCCATAATTTGTGAGAAAGGGCAACACGAGTTTCGTCGAAAATGTCCAATAAACAGATTACTACCTGTCGTTCGCCAATTAAATACAAACTATGATGGAGTCATAGATTCTACGATGATCCAACATTCAGTTGATGCGTCCACTGTCAGAATCAAGATTGAAAACTTTTCTAAAGTATTATCTGATACAACCAATAAAAAAAATACAAGCTCATATTTCTAGAGTTAAATTCATTCGTCTTCTCCTAATTTGATGTGTCGGCGAAAAGTTTGGACTAACGAAAGCAATGTACCTTTCTGGTAAGTTTCAACGATCAGTGCACGGGGCAAGTTTCTGGAGAAGGTTAGAATAATGACATTCCTGTTGCAATTACCACATATTAATATCTTTCCTTTTCGGCTCCAACAAACGTGTCCAGTGTCGAAAATAAACAAATCAGAACAATTTAGTTACTTACAGCAGTCAATCATTTGTTGTAGTGATAAAATCATGTTGATTTCAAGTTTGTGCTACGCGAACTGGACGAGATGATTCGCTATCAGGTGTTTCCGGTACTGAGTGACAGCTCAAGGTTTGCTGATCTATCATGGGAACTGAACCATAGGTGCGTTAGAATGGCATGCGACGGCTGTATCTCAGTGAGACCCTCAGGACCAGATGACAGATATTGTCACGTACATATCATTATTCATAATTTGACCAATCACAGGCTAATCGACAGAATTCCCCCCCACCCACCCATTTGCGAGACCACAAGTACTGAGGACGAATGGAAAATGTTCAATGCATGTTATTAGTTTCCTCAATCATCAAATAATCTATCTCTTACCATGGAGTAAAATAATTTAGTGGTTATAACAATACAGACTCCGGTTTTTCCATGCTGCCTCTTTGTTCTAATAAATCATGATGCGTTTTTACTGGATACAACGTGAAAATTGTTTTATAAAACGGTACAAGTTATAGGAAAAAACAAGCTATTGATTGAGTTTGATAACCGACGGTTGATAATTATTGCATTCACAAATTCATCCTTTGGTTCAACAGCTCTGGTGTAAAACAACTTTACATTCAAATAGCAAAATGCGTAGCCAACAGTGTAGAATGCAGGAAGACGCACATTTGCAAGAAACGTTTCTTGAACTACAGTCAGTTGTCTTCATTCCACAAGGAGTTTTGTGTTGTCTGGTAAAAGACAAATTTGAAGTACGATAAAAGCTTCACTATTTCGTAATATAAAAGTAATAGTAGAAGCATGTGTGAAATGGTCGATACAAAGGAATGCCAATGCGTGGAAGTGTGCGACCAAGTGATAGTAGCGGTATCTCGGAAATGTCAAGGGAGCGCATGGCTAATAGCCTAACGTTTATATCCTGCTATTCACTGTTAAGTTATATTATAGCTTTGAAAACGTTTTGGGAAATCAGAAGAGTGGAACAGTCAGTGGAATAGCGCACCTTATTTTACTAATAAGTGAACAACTTTGAAGTGTTCTACCGATCGGACAGAAAACTTGTGTGCAAAATAAAAGTGCGAAAATCAAGGAAAAAGTAAGTCGATTTGAACGTATTTGTGCAAGCTTCTGTTTTAAATCACCAATCAGTGATTTTCTGCAAATTAGCAGCTTAATTAAATGGAAAATCGTCAAGCTACGATACGACTTGTGGAAATGAAGCAATACCAATGAGTGTTGAAAAATGAAACTATCTGACGAATAGGATTTGCACAGTGTGTCACTTGATAAAGAAACTACTATTTTCCGTAACCGTGGCCAGTTAAAGGTGTAAAAAATCTCTTCTGGAGTGAAGTTACATTTTATTGAATATCTGACCAACACGAAATACACTTCGGATAAATACATTCTGGAATAATTTATAAGAAAGCAGTGAATCTATTGACAGGACACACGACGGGAGATCAATTTTTATGTTTCTTGCATTGGGGATTTTCGATGTAAAGTTGAGTTGAACTGACCATCCTCCAGACTGGATTTTCACGCTCAATCCTCAGAAAATCGTAATCGCAGGAAGCACCCGAGTGAAGGTCTGCTCTCACTAGATATCATCAGCAATCACTTCTCATTGTCCCTCGTTCGAGCCTTGTACTCCGGACCCACTGCGTATGTTACCATTTTTTCCAACAAACGTGGATAACGTTAAATATCTATCAACTCCATTCGAAAGTTACCGATCAAAATGGGAACTCCGTACAGGTTTGTGCAATCCAAGCGCACATTCACAGTTAGTTTAGGGCGAAAACGGGACGGTAGAGATGAACCACTAATAAGACCCATGTCGAGCACAACTCAGGCGTAGCGCGTCCCAAGTCCCAAGTTTTCTGTCTGCACTAAAGATTTAGCATGAAAATGAAATCTGAACGGTGACACATCTAACCCAGTAATATCGTTCCACACCACTATTCCTAAACAACTTTGAGTTAAATGTGGACATCATACTTGTCAACGTACAGGTTGTATTTGTAACATCAGTGCAAATGCTGAAATGAACCAAGTTATTGAAAATTCGGCTCCTAGTCTACGGGTGAGTTGTCGTTCAGAATGATAGAAGAATGATCTCTTGATTCTTCGGAAGGAGCAGATCACTTGAGCAAAGAGCGGTGAGTACAGGCGTAATGGAAGTCTCGATGTGCGAGACAGTCTGCGAACACTGTTAACAAAGCGTTCCTTTATGTATCCATTTTTCCTATTCCTCTAACAAGTACACCAGTTTATGTGCATAATGGAATCTGATTCATCGAAAGTGCATTACACAAAAGTTATTTTAACCAGCGTGAAAAATGGATATGAGTGAGTATAAAATCGTGTATGAAGGAGCCTCCAGAACAGGATCTTTCTCAGTTCACCAAATGGATCCGGGGAACTTAGTCACATTGACATCGAGCACTTGCCATTGTATTCGGTGATCCATTTCCGCTCATGTGATGAACCTACCGTTTTGATCACTTTAATGAACAAACTAGCAGTTCGTTTGTGCCATTTAAAACCGTTTGAGACCTATCTACGTTTACGTGCTCAGTGGAAAATTTTAAAAAATGCGGTGAAGTAGAGAGAATAGATTAAAAATCTTACCGTTTTTCTCGCCCCGTCCTCATCCATCTTCGTTCAACCGGGCACAGAACTTAAATGGTCAGAGGAATAATATTTCACGCGCTATCCTGGAGGAGTCAAGTATTCGCAATGCTGAAACGGTTTCGTACTGATTAAGCATGAACTTCGTAACTCCGGACGTTCTCTCTCTCAGCCGAGGAGCGGGGAAATTCACGCGATATTGGAGGTGCATTTGTGTGACAGGCTGGTACGGAAAATTGAGGTGAGATGGAAAGTTGTCCATACCCAATGGAACAAAAATTTTCGTGTGCAGTCTCTCTCTGTCTTGCCACCCCCGTTGGGCCTCTGAACACATGCGGTTTCTCGGACGACTGAAATTTTCTGGGCTGTCGATCAATAAGTGAATTACAAATGAGAAACCCGAATAAAATATGCTTGATCGATTTTCGTGCAGAATGTTTATACTTATTCACTATTTCACATCACTCTTTCAACCATTAAATCGATTCGCAAGATCGATAAACTGTGTGTGTATGTGTGTGTGTGTGTGTGTGTGTGTGTGTGTGATAAAACTCAGCAAATCAAAATGTTAGGAAAATTATTTCGAATCAGTCTAATCTTAGGCTGATATAGTTATGCAAAAAACAGATGTGTTGGCATATGTTATTACGGGTAAAATAATGCACACTCAGAAGATGGAAATTGTGTCATAAGTATTGGCTGATCTTCAGAAGCTTCATAGAAGAAAATTTGCCTCATATCATAGTGGGGATATTTAGTGTAAATATAAATATGTGGGGGTGGGTGGGTGGATAATCTGGGATGCAAACAGAATAAACTGAACAAGTGTATACGGCTGCCATTTAGATGCTAAATACTGGATTTCATTCCTGTCAGAATTAATTTTGATTTGTCAGTCAACTTTGAGGATTACGGCGATGATTTTGGTTGGTAATATTCAAATTATCTGTCTCCATGAAAAAAACTTTATTCATTATTAACTTAAATGGGGCAAGTTTTCATCAGTGAATACAGAGCACTTAGCATAGCACGGTCGAGCTAATTTAGGCACATAAGGAATAAATATTTGTGCTTATCCACTCTATATGTTTCACAATAAGTAGTATCTGAATGGTTCTCTAAAATTCTCTCTAATGCCCCGGACCAGTTTTGTTCCCAGTTCCGCTTGTCAGGTACGGGTATTGTTAACCGTTTGTCACGCCATTCATAAGATTGTTAACACGGAGGGGGGGGGGGGGGGGCCGATTGGTAACGTTATTAAGTTTTCATCTCGGAGGATGTGTCTGCAAGTAAGACCATCACATCATGACTTGCCTCATTCTGTCTTGTATTGCAGCCCTTTGGTTATATCTATCTATCTATATATCACTGAGCAAACATAGTGCTTTGGCATAACTGTTACTGGCTAGCGGGTCTCTCTACTCACAGGACAACACGAAAGTGCATAACGGGGCTAAAGCTCAAAAGTCAGATTGACAAAAGACGCTACGTTTGAAGCCCTTCGATGCAGAAAACATCCAATGAATCACTTGGGTCGGGAGTCGGAGATAAATCAAAGTGTCATACGAAAGATGTCAGTTGTTCTTGATTTATGAGCCGGCTTCCAGTTCTGCTAGACCTAATCGACGAGAAATATTTGGATGGGAAAAAATCCCTTTCAATATTATAAATCTTACATGTTGAAGCATCATCAGAATAAAGTTATTGTACGATTTAATGGCTCGCTTAATTTTATTCACTTGAAATGATTGTATATTGTGGGCCATTTGTTGGGATACTGTCTTCATCCAGACACAGCCTACGCGAAATGTTCTTATTATTGTCATTTAGAATACGCATACAATTTGAATTTTTCCAGTAGTATTTATTCAAATTTTCTATTTTGGAAAATATTCCGATAAGGTGATGAGTTTCGTCGTTTTGTAAATGAAGCATGAACCAAAAAGCTAGGAAGTACACAGCTATTTCAATCCGGTCGTCTCCTATCAGCAGTGTAAATCTATCGACACAAATAGGGGTCGAATCCGCACCTCATACAGACACGATGCAAGTATGCTACCCACTTGACCATCAGACAGCTGGTCAGACCATTTTTCATTTTTGCCTAAGCAAGATATAGCCATCTTTGCGAGCTTAATGCAGGCATCATACCTCACGCCTCTCAGCACTAGCCTCCAGAAGTTTCGTTCTTTTGGAATATTGTGAAGCTCTATACAGCTCTGCTCATCTGTTCGGGGGTTAAGTTGGTAAACACCATGATATCAGAGTAGATTATCAACAATTACAGTAAAAAATAGAACTCAAATTTTTATTTCCCTGTGTTCTGGCAAGCTGAAATGATTTGGCTCCCGGTAAAAATAATGCTCGATTAGAGTCCGGAGAGCGACGGACGATCGATAACAAACACATCGGGCGGTGATGACCAAGTGATTAGGTCACCAGCTTGTGACCTAGGAGTCCCGGGTTCGAACCGCTTCATCGCCGCCCGTCTTCCCAAGCAGCCTTTATATGGCCGCAGCCCTCCTTCCTGAATGTTGACTGTACATTTGTATCTTCAATAAATAAAAAAGGAAGTGAGAAGGCATCTATTTATCATTAGTTTTAATTATTGACATTACGATTTCCTATAAACCAGTCTAAGCAATGATCAGTGCTCATAACATAAAGTTTATCATAAAATGTGAACTACAGTGCCCCTAAAATCGATGAATTTAGAGTTGGCATCGACTTTTAGTCGCACATTCATTTTTAATTAAGAATTTATCCGATTTTTGATTTCAATACCAATTTACACCGTGAATACTCAAGGTGGAAGCGATCGATTTGTCTCTATAACCAACCCAGTGATCGCCGTAACGGTCTGTACGACCGCTGGATGTTAGACTTGTAATTGCTTAATGCTATCCGATTTTATAAACCGTTAGAAAAAGTCCCTTACTCAGTCACACAGACAGACTCTTCCACAAACATACACAATATACAACTGCATCATCTCGGTCCATGCGGTTAAAATATCGCCCGTGATGTCTGGAATTTGAAAATTTGCAGTCAGTTGATAAATCATTTAACATAAGCTTCTCCTGCTAAGTTTTGTTCGCATAAAAGAATACTAATGAATCGTATTCAACTGTCCAATCATCACACCATCATTGCACATTGTAAGAATCAAATGCACTTGACACTAGCCTGCCCGCCATGTTTCATAAACATCATTTCTAAAATATGTCCCGGTCAACAATTTGAGGCTATTGGACTTTAGGTGATCGACCACCCCGCCACTGTGAATGCGTGATTAATGTACGGAATTTGGGGATAGTTGACAAGTCAATTGCAGTGGTAACTCAAGAATGATAATGTATAATCTGAAATTCAAAACGTGATTGATCAAAGTGAGAATGTTGATAAAACGGGAGTGCATTCAGCTGATAAGCGCTTGTAAGGGATGAAATGGGATAATTGCCTATTTGGGCTGGTGTTTGTTTCCACTTCTCCCTTGCCTACCATTCCGAGTTTATTCGGCTAAACTGGGTGTATACTTGATTGGACGATCTGAGGGTTACGCGCGAATCCTACAGCTAAACAAGAGCCAGTATTTGCTTTGATGGCTAATTGTTTGCGTTCGTGGTTCAACGGTATTTATGCGTACCTACACGCACACTCACCACTTCATCAATGCCTTTCATATTGACCTACCGGTAACTATAGCTGCAGAATGTAAACAAACTTATCATTTCCGGATTTGGAATCGGAAGTCAAATTAGCCGTGCTCAAATGCATTACGAGATCGATTGAACAGAAACTGGAGAGTAAATTATTACCAGAAATTGAACACATTTTCCCGGAAGTTTGAGTTAATCGAGTGTATTAGGTCTGAAGTGATATTCATTCGGCCATCAATTTGTGATGTGAGCCATTACGTGGTAAAGACAACCCTACTGTTTTGAATGATGCTCTTACACCAGTGATGATACCAAGCTGATGTTGACTAAGAGACCAGTTAGGAATAAGTAATTTGAGTAATTATTTCAGGCAATACGAGTTATAAAATTAAAGAAATAATACTTTTATGAGCGATGAATTGAATTTTAGCCTAACTTCATCTATCAATAACTTTATTTGATGGACTGGCAAAGTCAAAGTTTTATTATGGGAATCACTTATTGGTTTATACTTCTCTTGTCCCTCCAAAAGGATAACTACACAATTGAATTGATTTTCGGCAAAATAGTCCATTGTCACAGAGTGCTAGGTAGGAGATAACCGATAATGTAGTTTTCAGAAGCACTGATGATTTTACCTCGGCTGGTGATGAACCGTTTGCAGACGAATTGCCAAGCTCGGCGAACAGGCGAAATGGAGGTGTCGGACCAGAGTGGTGAATGTGTCAGTGCAATTTGATACAACGTTCTATGGCATACAGAATGTCTATAGCTGGTGTTGGGGCATCAATGGAGAACTGACTGTAGCTTCCAGCAACAAATTTGGGTTTATTTTTAGCTGTGTAGGAATGTGAAGTATACTAGCGTTTCTTCGAGTCTCCGCTTGAACGATTCAATAGTTGGTGTGCAAATGACGCGAGATGGACGCGAATTCCAAGTACTGTATACCCTGACTGCAAAAGATTGGCGCCGGCATTTCAGTTGACACTTTAAAATCATTAACTTGAAACGGTGCCCCCTAAGGATCGAAATATTTGGCGGATTCACATAGCTAACTGAAAACGTTCAATGAATTGCTGAATGGTACGTAGTTTATGAATGAGATTGCTCGATTTTCTCAGGCACAGTGGTTGTGAAATTCACTTCCTGGAAACTGATCCATTCCTCACACGTTATGTGATTTGTAGTCCCCCAACCAAGAAATCCACGTTTTTAGTCTCGTTAAGCCTGCAGAAGTGGTAGGAGGGAATAAGTTTAAAGAGCTACTTCACGACCATTTCACATCTCATTCATCGCATACGAATTGATTACTAATCCATAATTCTATACCATTAATTTACGTGAAAATATTTTCCTTATATTATCCTCGATTAATTTGTTTAGTTTATGAGCAAAAGAATGGTTTTGATTGTATGAGACGAAAATGTAAAAACATCAATAGCCGTGAAGTGTTCGAAGCCAGGCGTGGTTGCAGCCCATGCCCCTGTACTGCGTATAATCAACCAACCAAATGACAAGGTCACACCCAAAAAAACCGTATGTTTGTGACACATTCAATTCGCAAAATGTGCGGAGAATTGCTTAGATTTGAACGAGAGGTGCAGCGGCGATTCACGAGAAACTTCACAGCACTAACCCAACTGGAATGAAATTTCATCCGAAATGGATCAATCCAAACATGCCGGTAGCATCCAAATTTACTTGTCTGCAAATGAAATCTGTTACAAATGCCCGGGGCGCTGTGTAATGAGGTTGAGCGGAGATTAACATAGGGGGGGGGGCAAATTCTGGATTTGCGAATTTAAACACTTTTTAACTAAAGCAGAATCTCAAACTAGCCTCAAAAGGTAAAAGATCACGATTGACTTTCATTGTCAGTGACATACACAATAGTGGCATCAACAAATGCTTGATGTGAAATTCCCCATATCTTCTACCCAATTCGTGTCACGCTCTAATGATTGTTGAAGTCCAGATTCTGTGGGCTAGTGAATAGAGACATTTCACTTTACAATACCGGTAAGTAAAAGATACAAAATATGCTATGGAAGTTTAAATTATGTGAGATTTAGTTTTGACTTTGTAGTTGTGTACTTTGTTGAATCTCCTTTCTTGAAGATCTTGAAGTTCACTGATAGATGACATTGTACGCATACAACTGGAAACTGTTTAAATATCTAGTGAACGAATGATGCTGGATTCAGTCGGGATTAAACTGTAGTATTCGTGCGCAACAGTAGCTTACAAACCCTAGTTTAATACGTTTATTTTCGGTGAAACCCGAAAACTTCCACTCTATCTGTCGGTTAGTGCAATCAATGTTTGCTTGATGCATTCGATGGAATCAAATGAGGAAAAAATATTTGGTGTTTGGGAAGAAGGAGAAGTTTCGGTATATGAATCGTTTCCATGAGAACAACATGAACGTTCCCACGAGTAGTAGGATATCAGCTGTTTTTCATTCGTATACTAAAGAACAAGCAAGTTACGTGAAATGCCATCGATCAGGTAATTTTTTCTCAAATCCAGAAAGCACATTCCAGACAGATTGAAATCCGGGTTTGTTTCGCATCGATAATTAGGCTAGAAAGTGCACATAGAAACGATTTGTATTGACAGAATAAAACAGACTTTAGAGTTCTTTTTGTTTTCTCTTGGTAATTAATTCCAAAATAAATCACATCTGCTATCCAGCTTCATCCAGGCACCAGTTTCCCATCAGTTTTGTAGTGCTTTGTTCGATAAATGAGTGGTTCCAGTTATTATTAGTGCAAATCTTTTGTTACTGTACTGCAATTTAAATCTTTTATCCTAGTTTCTTTGTGTAAACCTTCACAGCAAACAATATCATTGAATCTTTGGATAAGCAAAGAATGTTTGTATATTTAATCATAGAAATGTAAACTACCGAAAAACATAATGAACGCCAACGTTGTCACTATGGACAAGGACAATCAAACTCGTTGAGCGTTCTACGCGCATGCACTTCATAACTGACTGACAGGTATACAAGAATAAACCAGTATCTTCCGTAAGTTTTCCACACTGTTAGGCCTAAGGACGCCAATGCGGTTACAGATTGGTTGTTTATATTTATATTGCGTATATTTTTTGTGATGCATTTGGTAAAGTATTAGCTGAAAAGTACATTCCTTACAGAACTAGTAAGGTATAAAGGCTGTAGAATACATTTTCATTGGACCTGAGTATTTTAAATCGAGAGTCAACTGGAAATCTACGAGTTCCTCGACTCAAATAATAAACTTCATAGGAAATGTTTTGTTTCTTTCAAATTTATTAACCAGCTCGGTTGTAAATCTGGAATGCAGCAAACGTGTAAAGCCGGTTCTTTGAACAACAAAGAAAACATCTGTGTAAAGGCTGCCCTAGGTTGGCTAAAGTAAACCGCATGTTACCGGGTTTCGTTGACCAGTTTGGGACTCACGATTGATGACTTATGACTCTGGTGATCTGCTTGGTGAATGACACACTCCGCTGATGAATGTGTGTTCATTATCAGCCTCTTTTGGTCATGACAAATTGACGTGTCATCAGGACTGTTACGAGGGAGCTGTGAAATCAAATACCTCCCTGTTGAATCATTAGGCTTCACGTTTGCATCAGACCCTACCGGCTATATATATATATGTATAAGAATTTCCTGACAGACTCCCTACACAAATTTCGCTCACGCAGTAACACTTTTCCGCTAGCAAACAACCTGGAGGCAATCCATATTAGTTAAGGACTCATTTGTGAGTGGAGGTGTCGGACCAGAGTGGTGAATGTGTCAGTGCAATTTGATACAACGTTCTATGGCATACAGAATGTCTATAGCTGGTGTTGGGGCATCAATGCAGAACTGACTGTAGCTTCCAGCAACTCATTATAATGAGGAAGAAGTAGCCCACAATGCTTGAATGAACAGAGTGTGCATGTGATTTTCAATTAACTTCAGATTGTGCGAATTCCTGTGCGAGGAGCTTGGCAACAGGAATGAAGTTAAGTTAAGTTAAAGGTTATGCACAGCCTCCCCGTTTGAGGTTAACATTCTGGTAGAGATCTCACATGGAAAAAAACGGACGCTTATTGAGACAAAATCGTGATTTATCCAATTTTCAGCTGATCCATGGTGTTGGGTCAACGAGAAACTATGATGTGCATAGCTATGCAAAATCTGCCAATAGAATGCTGACGTTCTTTCGGAATTCATCTTCCAGGTTGTTTCATGTGTCCTCCGGAAACATGATGAGTTGTGCACACTTGCTGTTGTAATAATATTGAACAGCACGGAGCATGGAAACTGCCCCTCCCCAAACGGTCTACCAATTTATACCAACCAACTGAATGTGGGCCAGCTCAATGCATTTGAGCAGAACGGGTTCATAATGTGCCGAGAATAGGTTCCCTCATTTTGTGCACAAAGAAGATCCATGCTGAATAGGAATGCTTTACTTTCCCGGGGTTTCTGTCGCCTGCGATCCGAGTAAACCATTACGTTGCACAATTTCTTCAAAATGCTATCCGTAGTTGGCAAAATGCAAATCTTTTTAGCAAGATAATATCAGAAAAGAAAACCAAAATGCCCCTTCTTGAAACAAAGAGAGAAAGCGGGGAGGGAGGAGGAAGGTGAAAATTGACAGTGGAAATGACCGCCAAGCTGAAGTGGGATGCGCGCAATGTACACATGGTTATGAATGCAAATGACCCGTGTAATGCTAGTTTGAAAGCCTAGCAACCATAGTTATCGTTGCCCTATTAAAACGCGTTTTCTGAGGAAATTCAACAATAGTGACAGGTTTGCACGTCCAAAGCATCTCCAATCAAAAAGGGTGCTTCACATTTTCGGGGTGGATGAGACATGTTTTGCGCACTAAATCGCGCGCTAAACAGGTCACTTAGATGATCGCGGTAAATGAGATTCATGAGTACTTCACAGTCAAATTATTCACAAATTCCTCCTTCGTGGATTGTTAAGCATCTAGTTGCCACAGAGTGAATAATAGATATTATCATAGATGATGCGGTTTGGATGTAATGTATTCCACTATATGTAGTATTCGTCTAACGATAATGAGGTCCCGTAAAATGAGGCGAAACGCGTTGCATCTAATTAATTTACCACTGTTGGACTTTCGCATTCCAGCTCGTTTCTTGTTTCATTTCCCGTTGATCTAACGTGCGCAACTTGCACGCGTGAACAAACTGATCTCTCTAACACACATACAAACAAAATGGGCAAGACTGGTAAAAACTTTCGTCGCATGAAAATGTTTTCTGCCCGGATGAAAACCGAAACGAAACGGAAATTCCATATAATCTTAACATATCAGGGCCGAAAAGATACCCTTAGATTTGAAAGCATACACATGTGGGCAACTTTTATAATCTGTTTGTTTTGTGACATAAAGTAGAATTTCATGGACAGGTTTACAACTTCGTAATAACGGCCGTTAGTAAGTTGGTTTAGATGTTCGAAAAAAGGGTACCAGTTTCTGTAACATCGTTTCTTATATGAGTGGTTACTAATTTTCATCCGAAGAAGTTTGCACAGAAACCTGTCATGGAGTAATCTGACCGGAATAAGAGGTTCATTATCTCAGACACCGTATACAGTAATAATCAGTCAGATACATGGATATTGCACCTGACAACAACGATAATCTAGAAACACAGCGTATTGATAGAAAACGGCGCATACACATTCTTCATCTAATCTGATATTCTTTAGAGATTCGTGGAAAGCGTCACTATTAAAATGTGCTCAAGTATGAACTAACCAGAACAACGCCAACCAACTCCATCTTTTTGGATGTGTAGTGTCCGGAGTTCAATCACTGGACTTTCCTGGAAACGTTGAATTCCGACTACCGCCTTATATGGCTCGAACAAACCATTTCCCAGAAAAAGGGGTTATTATCCTTTAATCGGGGAAATTGTTGCAATAATCCAGCTAAGCCATTGAGTAGCGATTTCAAATTAATAACTGGACTCAGGATCAAAGTACAAGTTGTTTTATGGTATGAACTACGAAAAACCGGGACAAAATACAGTTTCCAACTTTCTCCCCGAATAACCTGCCGGCAAAGGGTCACACTCCGTAACTCAAGTCGATAGATAATCATGTTACTGATGGACACAAGATAGAATCCATGAAAGTTTGAACCAGCCTTTTCAGACGGTGTAAATTTCAATTGTACATCAACCAACTCTTACTCCAAAGCAATCAATCCTTTTAAAATAGGCTTTCAATAATAGTTTGTAATTCATACTTAGTGTAACAGACATGGAATGCGGTTTAAAAGGGGATGAGTTACAGGTTGAGTAAGCTGTGTAACTCGCCGTACCCTGAGTACAGTATTGAATAGGGTGAAGGTGTACTGAAGGTATCAAGGAAATTACATACAAAATGCAAAATGTCAGTTAGCTGAGCTTTTTGTGCATCGTTATCAAGGTTCCACAAGCATTTGAGCCGGCTCACAATATGCGGTCGACTGATGTAACAAAAAAACAAAGCTTTCAAGCGTTCAAACTTGGTGATGCCTTATAGTTCATTCTTGATCGATAGAATAATTCGTTAGAATCCAAAGAAGACAAACACTGCGAGATGTTAACATTTCTTTAATCTCTTCAGTCGCTACAACGTAAAACAACCTGGTATTTATACAAGCAAGTTTTGAGAACTACAGTGGTAAAACGGACAATAGTCAGGGCAGCGGGGGATAGGGTGGGGTGGGAAATCAGTTCGACGACAGTCTAACTGATTGAGTAAAAACTTTTGTGCACATAATATTGGGTTACGTAACTTGATTAGTATCGCCTCGCTAAACGCCAAAATCCTGGGATTCAAGTTACGTAATAATGGCTTGAACGACATTTGTGGGTCAACGATGTGTCCAGTTGCCATGAAATGTTTTGCGATTGATGACCCTGGATTTCTTTTATCGGTTTGACCTCTAAGACTTTGTTGTGCTTTCGATTGTACCAACCGCGTGGGAATGTGTTCAGACGTCCGCTCTGCCAGGGACCGATTCGTTCAGTCGATGCAAGTGTCACCGCAACTGCAGGTGAACTGGTAGAAGATATGTGGAGCAGAATTGTTCGGCTGGTTCTGTTTTCGATGGTCTAAACAAAGTCCTCGGGTATACGGTATCGATTGAAGCTGTCTTTCGTGTGGTGTGCACATCAATAAGTTTCTCTGTGTAGCCGTTATCCAGTAGCGTCCTTCGCAGAAAGGCCTCTTCTTCTTTGACTGTGTCAGGGGAGCATATATTCCTGGCGAGATGGAACACAGTCTTCACCAGACCTCTTTTATGAGCCACAGGAGCGAAACTGGCAAATTGTAAGTATTGTCCACTCCATGTAGTCTTCCGGTAGACGGATCTTTGCCTCCTGATTTTTATGTCTAAAATATTCCATCACCATCCTTTTCCTCCTTAACAGACACAGAGAGATAGGGATGAATAGTATCAAAAAGTGTGAAAATGGTGTTAAAATGCTCAGAGTTGGTAAAAATAAAAATATCATCAACATAACGTTTGTACAAAACAGCCATTGAAATACCATTCAATTATCTTTCAACCATTCCTAGAAATACATCGGCAAATGTTGGGCTTAAGGGAATGCCCATTGCTATGCCGATAATTGTCTGTGAGCTGTACCTTCAAATTCAAAACGTATGTTCTCAGTACAAACAATGATAAGATCTTTTAAATAATCAAGGGGAACAGGAAGATGAATATTTATTGAAGAGATAAAATCATATAAACGTCTCATAAAAGTTTCATGGAGAGGAACTTTTGTAAAAGTGAATGAACATCAGTAGAAAACATCTTATGAAAAGATAAATTAAAATTGTCCAATAAATTAGCAAGTTCAAAAGGGTCTTTAATACAATGAGGCGTCAGAGCTTCGCGGATAGGACCCCAAACGTCGACCAATCATCGGGCCACCTTGTGATGCGATGAAATCTGCATGTATAAGATTGGTCTGAGTGAGGCGCGGGCTTTGTGAATTTTGTGTGAGCCTCTCAACCTAGGGTGTCTCTGTTTCCAGTGGTTTCAGATTTTTGTATTGAGCTTCAGAGATGTAACCGTGTAACAATAGAATCTGAAGCTTTCGAGTAATCATTTTTTCTGTGAGAGTATTGTTATCAGGCTTGTTGTCCACTTTGAATTTTCTTTCATCCGACAATATTTGGTTCACTTTGATTTATAGCTTTCTTTAGTCATAATAACTACCCCAGAGCGTTTGTCGAGTTTGAGAAATTTTAATTCGAACATCACCCGCAATTTTTGTTTGGCTTTATAGTGTTCTGCTTTGAGACAAGTTTGTTGTGTTATCGGCGCAGAAAGGAAGGTATGCGAAATGTCCATCATTTTGGCACGAAGCCAACCAGCCTTATCAGCCGAGGTTGCTCAATGATGTTTAAATTGGTCAAACAGGTTTTCGATTTCAAATTTTATTTGAATCTCGTTCAACTTCTTTTGGGGAATTTTGAAATTCAAAAGAAGTGACAGTACGTCAAGTTGTAGTTTTGTGAAAACCATGCCGGAAAGATTGTAAATATGTCCACTTGTGCTTTTCGGGACGGGAACTGCGTTATGAAGTCAACATAGGGAGCTTGTCAGATTAGCTAGTGTTCTTGCTTTTATCCTCGAAATTGTTATTCGTGTGAAGTTCTCATACTTGATGCGACAAAATAAATTGAGTTTGCGTAGAAGAACAGCAAAACGTTGTTGTGTCTCGATGAACTTGTTCATTTGAGAAATCGCAGCCTCCAGATGGAAATTGGTGATTCTAACTAAGTTGACTGTGTTGACTTCGAACTTCTCTTTGAAGAGTAATTTTGAGAATCCTGGCGGAAATTAACACAAACGAATACATTCCCGATAAAATTCTATCTTTTCCAAGCCAGAACCAATGGGTGCCCTATGCATTTAGATGATCATAGGAGAAATTCGTACGCATCATATTTGGCATCGCAGATTTTTACTGTTCATCCATGTGCAGGATTCTGAAAGCTTATCAATCCACTGTACATTCTGATTTACCGCCTTAGTGAATTAAAACATTTTTTCAATTACATACACTGTGCGTTGTAGGCACCAGTCGCATATTTTGATGAAAAAATTTCGATTGGTGAGGAAACCACATCCATTGTCACGAAACATACCAAAACAGGTTATTTTGTAATGCAAATTTCGAACAAGATGAGATTAATTACTGATCTTATAATAAGGATTAGTTTCTTCACAAACAGAACTCGGGTGTTTCCTAGAATTTTGTGTTCGGTAAACTTGACCGTAAGATCGGAACCTAGCGTCCATGTATATCGGCTGTATATCATTTGAAATCCAGCCAAACACGTACGAGGCACTCTGTCCTAGTAGAGAAATGAACGTTCGCTTCCACACTCTAAAGCATCAAACACACTGACAAATTCGCGTGCAACTAATTTTCCCAGGTGTAACTCCTATGGACGGAGATTAGCTGAATTTCTTCTTTTGGTTCATTGATTCCATTGATTAATTGATCCAACATAAATGTGATGTTTGCTGACATTCTTTTGAAAGATCGTTCCAAAACGTTTTAAAATATCAACCCCATTTACGTTTAGACCCGCAGTGAGGTGCACTGGACGGCTGTGTCATTGATACTGCTCACCAATGTATACTATATTTTTGTTCCCGGTTGGTGTCAAATAACAAACTGTCGGATTGACAGGTGATAGAGGTATCCTAGAGCCATCTTCTGGTCGGCAAACTACGGCGCTGCACATGGAAAAAGGTTAGAAAACTAGAGCATCGATATACAGAAAATACACATAAAATATGCGGACTATTTTAATACATATTGAACTGATCGCAAGCCATTACTCGTGTCCGGGATTTCAACCAGAATTAATGCAAGCAGTACATCACACCCCTCGAGGAGTGATACATTTGTCCCGTGTTCCCGGATTGTTCTTAATAAGGCAGGCGTTGGAAATGCAGGGCTAATATGAACTCTGAGAAGTGAAACCCAATTAGGTGCACCAACAGAACGAAACACGTTTTGCTCGTGAGTTTGTGTAAAATAACACACCGAAACAAGCTTTATTTTGATAAACCTAAGTGCTCACATTCTGCGCTAAATATCTCAAACCCATATCATCGTTTCCAACCCTTTGGTTTTTTGGAGCACAGTAGGATAGCATTTCAATCCACATCCTTCCTCCGGCGTTCAGAATTAGGTCATCGCGAGTTTCTGTAAAATTCGTATTCAGAGACGGATGGCTGGAGGCTATCTGAATAACGTTGATAAAGAAATTGTTTTTTTTCTTTTTTTTTAAAAGCCGTTACTCATTCATTTCTAGTTTCTTAACATACTTTGTGGTCCTGAGTTAATGTTTTATTAATTTAGGGACCTTATGGCAAACCCAAGGACTTTGTGCCCTCTGTAATAAGAACTCCACTTTACTTTCCCATTTTTAAATTTCTCTTTTAAGAACTTTTACTAGTGGTTATCACGTCTGAATAACTCTGTCAAATCCAATCGGGACAAGAGAAAGAAAAAGACCTGGGGTCCGGTGTGTGTGTTTGACGGGCAACCGTCGGTTGACTTTAAGCCTAATACTGGACAGCCACACACGCATACCCTTACAATCTCCACATATGACCCAACCATATGGCGTATGGATCACTAGCTGTCTTTGAAAGGAACAGTCATCCAAATTGACTACACTTGGACCAGGAAACAAATCACAGATGAAGTGGTGTTTAACTGGTATTCACCTGAACTTCACAGCCAGTTTAGCAACAGCAGCAGCAGCAGCAGCAGCAGCTGCAGCAACAACGACAACAACAACGACAATAGCAAACCTTTACGATAGATCAATTGCAATCTTAGTATTTATTGATTTCATTATTTTTTTCATTGATAGAGTGATTAATTTCCAAAAGATCATTCTTTTTCTATTGATATTCGTTGAATGAAAAACAGGTGAAATTGAGAAAACCTGGATTGCAGACACCTAGTTCACTTCGACAGGAATCAACAATTCATATTATTGTTCGGCTCAGCAGGTCACAGCATTCAATGATGAAAACTGACTAAATGGAATTCATTCTGTATATTATATGGATACGGGAATCCAGCAGCTTCACTTTCTAGCACAGGGATGATGAGGTCTCACCTTGAATTCTTATCCAGTGGCGGAACAGATATAACTGATATAACTTTGTTTACAGACAGCATGCGAACATTTCACAGTTCAGGCTGAAGACAAAATTCACTTGTTTACATTTCTTTGTTTATGATTTGGTGTGCACGGTAGAATGCAGATGAATTTCGGCTTTTGTCGGAATTCAGTGCGTATGGGGCATGGATATGACAACGCGCCAGTTGTGCGTGCGGTGATTGGATGATTAGGATATGAGACACTCTTCTGACAACTTGTAAGTTTCACAACTCACTACTCGTTTGCAGAAATTAAAGGACTGCGGCTGGTAACCGTTAGAACACAGAGCAAGACTTCTAAACCTTGTCTAAATGAGCCAGAGATACGTGCTGGAGACGAATAAAGTTACAAAAAAGATGGGTATAAAAAGGGCAAAATAACTGAAGGGGGAGCGGAAAACTACCTGAGATTTACAGTTAAAGTTGATGATCTCCGCGGTTTCTTGGACGGGTCTATTTTGCTCATGCCTGGGGGATTCGTATGAAGTGAAAAGATACGAAAGTTAACATACGGGGATCTTAGACGGATTAATGAAGCGCGGGAAACCAAGCTAGCAAATGTGACCCAGAAAATAGTGATTCACCATTTTTGAATTGACGCGGGAATAATCTCCAAAGCATGCGACTAGGATATTGGGACTCATCGGCTACTTTGCCTACTTATTATTACATTCCAGATATTTACTATCTGACTGATCAGGGCATAGGTACCCGATGTTCTTCCATACTCACACATCGCTCCGCTGTTCAGCAGGTCACTTGCTACGTTATAGTTCTATATCTTCGACTACATTTACATGGTACCATTCCTAACACTAGTGGTCAATGCATTTCTTGCAAGGGTTGTTTTGCCCTCGTGTTTTCGGTCATAGAGCGAAAATGTAATCGGAAGATAAAACGTTTTATTTCAGTTTGATAAATACAACCACCTAGGAAGCACTATATAGGGTTTCTGACTCCTTACACGCTATTAGTCGTGCACGGAAATTACGCTCACTTGTAGAACGCAGCGGTTAGCAACACCTGACCGGTGCTTAAACCAATCAGTCCGTTTCATGGTAGATCTGATTACCACAGGTACAAACTGAAAAAGATGAATAAGTTATAATAACTGAGTGCCTTAGGAAGCTCATGGATTAAAATAACTTCATTTTACTTTGGTGTCGCCAATCAAATTGAATAACTTTATTTCAGTAGTATCCATTACATACTAGATACTATTTTGAAAGGACTCATGGAGCAGATTCATTTATGCGATCAGAAGTTTTGCACATTTACGTCAGCTTCACCTCTCTTAATGTCATCTCATCATTTGTGCCAATTAATTTTGTGTATGTAGTTTTTCTACAGTCTTAGTCATGAATGATATAGCGAGGAATAACGTCGGCTAGTAATCACATTAGACCACGACTAATTTACATCATCATTTCTCATTCATTCAGGCGTATACACCGTGCAGTCTCTGAGTTATCAAAGTGTTGCAGGCCGGAGGAGAGCTTATATCATCATTCAGTTCATTATGATTAAGGATTTATCTTGATAACAGAAGGCAAGTACTGGCTTCTAGGCAATTATGTGAACTGCGTCTGTTCAATCAGCTATCATGTGATGCGATACGGTACAGCAATGTCATGCCCAAAACAGAAGAGACAGTCTACTCACTTACCACTGTCTCACTTTCCTAATCCTCTGCATATAGATTTCAGAGACACGGGCTTGTCCTTTTGATGCATCTGTACACGTGTAAAATGCAGCTACGGTGATTTCTTAAATTAGGTGGAATAACAGTTGCCATCTCTCCTTCGTTTTACGGGTTTTATATTACTAGGTATTAAAAAATGACCTGCAGTATGCACCTGTACAAGAGCATCAAGTTGATCGTGGATGCATTGTTTGTAATGAGTACCAAACTTCATTCGGTAAGCACTGATATACTCCGGAACATAAAATACTGAAAACGTGTAAATCTGTGCATCAAAAATAATTCATTCAATAAACACCTGGAATATTCGAAACATTTGATAACGCATATTCTCACCTAATAACTGTCTCACACAACCAATAATCCGTTTTCTCATTAAGTTAACCGATGCCTTTCCCCGAGGTAGAAACAATAGTTGTGGGCGGTGATTGAGGAATTTCGATAGCACATTTGTCTTCCCCACTGACTTGCTTGGCACGTTGTGTGCTTTCTGGGCCTTATTACTTCACGGTTTTTCCAGGCTGAGTTTTACTAGTATTTATAGACAATTCTCGATTGTAAGGTTTAAGGTAGTAAACAGTCAACTGAGTGGTGAAAATAATCCAACCAAGCTGGCTGCACGTCTGATCCTAGTCCGCCCAGCTACTTCAACGCGGGCAGCAATAAACCGGTCAGCTAAAAACACCAATCGGTTGAATTCCAAATCTGTCAATCAAAATACATCTTCTCACCAGACCACACACATCTCTTCCGTTTGGTCTACTGCATTATTTTATATCCCTACTTAGCTGTCTCAAACCTATCATTGCTGTGAACAGCTGGCAATAGGAAGCGCTGGTTGTTGCATGCCAGCATGCAAATATACACACACACCGTTATTTGTGTCTTCAAGTGTCCGGTGGAGATCCGCAATCGAGAAACTGGCAATTTACGAATGGGATTGAATTTTAAATGAATTTATTTATCAGTTGAAATGTTTTAATTCGAACGTTTTGTCTGATAATGATCTGTTGAGGATTGAAGTAAATTTTCACGGTTCTGCATCAATGGGAATAGGGAATGTATTGAAGCATTATCGAATAAGAAAATCGCCATACGAATGAATTTACGATTTCTGCAAATCAAAACCCATTATAACAACGTAGTGCAGGTGTAGGATAGCTCTCTTCTCATTACGTCATGCAGGCAAAATTTACTCGATAATTCGGGTTAATCCGTGTGCGGTTGTGTGCTTGATAGATTGAAGAATGTTTACAGACGCAGTATTGATATGTGCAGGTTGAGACCCCAATATAGGTAAGTGTGAAATATTCTTTATTCTTCGTCCGTATTTAAAAATGAATAAACGATATGCAAAATTAAATTCCATTATCATTTTTATTGTCTGCTTATTGAATGAAGAAATGTACTACAAATTTTCAGGAAGGCAGCCACTGGTATGCCAAAATTGCCCTGGGAAATACGGAAGTTAGAAAGATGGGCGACAGTGGCGAGGTTTGAACTTAAGACAACCGGGTGGCTGTTATGATGACATTACCATTGCAGCACTTGTTCGAATGTGAACAAGTGTTATCAGCAATTGCTTTCTTGCTTCTTCCTAATGTCATAAGTGAATCACAGATCCTGGTTGAAAGCAGGGAATGCGTGCCGGCTACGTCATCAGTCCTGAATCAGCTCCATTGCTGCAAGAGACGACGATGTTCATTTAGCCCACTAATTCTCAATTAAATCACGGTGCTTAAGCCTCCTCCGTGTGAAATACAGTAAGATGTGAATGAGCAGACGTTGACTGGTTCAAACGTTTCCACTTTTGCCGGATGGCGTGTGGCACGAAATTTACATGGTACACAATGAGGAACGCGAATTATTGGATTATGTCTGTAACACATTTTTGTCTTCGTGCATCGGAGCTGGGTTAGTTCCTTTCATTAGGTTTGGAGCCATTGGTGTTCATATACGGAAAAAGGACTACTAGATACAGGCATAATTTCATAGAAAAGGGACACACAACACGTGTTTCCAATTCAGCTTTCCATTTGCCGTTCATATTTTCGAAAACATTCAACTAACCGCGTAGTAAGGCGAGATTTATTTTTTCCAGAGTGACTCTCTTTGAAAAACTAAGGTTTAACCGCTACTGAGGAGACAAACAGATTGCAAAGGGCTATTCTCAGTACGATCTTTTAGTTTTAGGTAATGACCTGCCCTCAGTAGCACCAAAAAATCCATGAGATTATTTTATCCGTTTCTGGAATACCCATTGTGTCATTTATCGAGTTTTGTGAACAGTTTCCGTCAGGGCACGGTCTGAGCTCACACATTGATGAAACTATAAATCTTCTACGAAACCTAAAATCTATAGCAGATGATTAAAACAATTTGCTCGGTATATTTTTCTGGTGCTACACAAGAAACGTATTGTAAATCAATCTTCAGATATTTATTTCTCTTTCGTATATCTATCGGGAGCTCAGTGCTTGGCTCGAGGAGAATTCTCCAAACCAGAGCGAGTGGGAGAGTCTAGAGTGTTTGAGCAGCCCGTACTTGAATTGAAATCAAGAATTCAAATCTCGAGTAGACTTGTTTCTAAAGATTGATTTAAAATGTATTTAATTGAAAGTATACGGATTAAACTAAAGGAGTGAATTTGTGTTTTCTCGAGTTAATTCCAGAAATGTTATTCAAAGATTACCAAAATCAGATCCAAATCGTCGCAGCTGGAAAACCTTGACGAAACAACTCACCCCACCTGTGGGGTCTGTTCTGGACCCAAAAGGATATTTTGATGTACAGTTGCTGTTTCATTTCAGAATTTGATGTATACTTTGTAAAATAATATAAATATGCACCTTCGATTTGATCTTTGAACTTCATCTTCTTGCAAGATAAGCAGCTGGATTTCACGAGGGTTTCATGTTAATCCTTTCATATGTTTGTGCTTATGTTTGTTCGTATTTTGGCTACAAGCAATAACTAATTTCGAGCATCATAAAAACATTGTTGATTTTTATTTGTTAACGCAGATTATAGGAACGTTTTCATAGCATGTCATCATGCATAGTTAGTCATTTAACTGAGTCAGCTTATCTTAAATATTATTTCATTGTTACGGTTTATGTTAGTCGACGAAGCGTCCAAGGTTCACGTTACTAACTGAGATTCAGCGAAACTGGCTTTAGCATAAATTGTGCAACCTAGCGCGTTTGAGATATCTCTTCAATATTCGATGTTTATCCAATACGAGTCCCTCCTAGGTTGAACGTAACTGAGAAAAATGTGTAACCTTGGGGGTGGATGTGATCTGGTAACTTGAAGTAATACCATCGTGAGTAGAAGCGAAGAGAGAGAGATATTGACAATAAATAAGATAGGTGATTTACGAGGAGGAAGAGCAGAACGTAACGGTTGTCAAGACTGTATCGCCTTTCCTGTCATAACCAGTTCAAATTTATAGCGTTAGCAGTGAAACACAATTTGTCACACTGCTTCACATATAACGTTAACGAAAAGGTATTTAGGTTATGGAAAATCAACTTTCCCGAATATAAAAGGTGACCATCTATCTGAGTGAAACGGCGTTCAAACGTGTGCAGCAGGACAATAACACATTTGAAAACTATTCTCGGGACTCCAGTATAATTGAATAAGAATAAGGCTTAAATCTGCAGGAATAAAATAAACTAACCAAAAGATAAAATCACCCAGCAACAAGTAGCACACAATGTTACGTTTACAAAATGCTAAAGAAACGAGGTATGATAATTTCCTCCTTTTGGTGTATTGTTTCATTCCAGGAGGAAAGTGTCTTTCGTGTTGACCCCGAAGTCTACAATTTCCCATAGAAATGTACACCGCAGAATGAGTCAAAGATGCCATTTGGTTGCAATCAACTTTTCGGTTTGGGTTGGAATATAATTAACCATGAAGTAGTCTTCCCTGAGTAGTCCAACATGGACAATCAAACGTTTTGCGCCCTGATCGGGGTTATTTTCACGGATAGTTTAAAGTAGAATGATTTAAACAACGTGATTACGTCTCAGAAATAAATCTCATATGATGCCTATTGTAGTTTGGATTTGTCACTTCAAGTTTTTAATTAAACATCAATTGACACCTATTCCGACACGAAAGGATCACAACTGACTGTAGCGTACACCGAATCACCGACATTCGACTAGCTTTAGTTTAGCTTTTCTGAAGTCTCAACATGATCACAGTAAGACGATTGAGACAGGATATCGAGTCCTAAACGGAAAATAGCGGAAGAGTATGTATACTAAACCTATGTCAAATTTCTAACGAACGGTTTTGTGCAAGTTCTCAAGATCAGAGGGTCACACACACACACTCACACAGCTTGATTAACTTTTACTGTGTTCTGCACTTTTCCTACAAGAAGTGATCGATTTATACGGTTTAATACCCTTAATCGCTGTTGAGACCAAGGTTAGCTGTGGCCCAGGGGCTTCAATTAAACTCGTTTGGTGAATGAATTGAAAAACGCATTTTGATGACTATTGTATTACTTACTGTAATCAGTCTTTCCTTTCGTTTATCAACATCAAATGTTGTATGCTACCTACTCGAAGGTAGAAGAAATGATATATCACTGGCCACCAAAACATTGATGAAAGCTTCAAAAGTTGCGATTATATAGAGCAATCCTCGGAACACTTCGTTACTCTGCTTTCAGCAAAATACTGTTGGGCGATCCCTTGGGAATTGAGTTCAAGATGTGTGTGTAAACATTTTGAAGTGCAATTAACATTCTGCGCTTTATTTAAGTTGAATCCTGACTATTGGATACTATAATTTATTTACCATATCATTTAACAATTCCTATGCTATTTCTGTTCCAGTATAAATTAGGCAGCAATGTGTAGTATTATTGGTTTTCATTTTACCACGATCCTGAAATGAGGTCTAAGCAAAACGTTTTCGGATACGCGTTACACGAGTATGAGGTGCAGATGACCGGGAGAAGGAAGAGGTGAACTGTAATCTCGTCTTGTGAATACTATTCAGCGATCGCCACTCACGGAGGCAAATATCAACAGCCAAGCGCGGCTCACAAGTCAGCGAGGTCGTTATTGTTGATGAGGAGAAGCTAAGGTGAAAGCTGTGATACACGTCAGACACAGAGTATCACGAAGTAAGATGACGAGCAAGAACGCTTGGCTTGTATTGTGTATTTTAATCACCAGTCTAAAAAGCTAGTAGGCCATAATAGTTAGCATGAATCTGAACCCACCGAGCCTGTTTTCGTCACTGGGAGAAGGAACAATACGGCACAAATTGCAATGATCACGGTTAGGGTCGATTTCGGGATGATCGTACCCGATGGTTAGATACACTGAATGATGTGGCTGGGTGTCGCAAGCAGTGGCGTTCTTGCATCTCCTCGATTTGTTTGAAATCTTAGACCACTGAACTCCTCTATTTTCTGTTCGAGTCTACTTTCAACTTTTCTGTCTTCTCCTAAGCAAAACTGACGCACAAAAGCGCATGGTTAATGGTTGTTCAAACTGAAACTGAAAGTTAATCTTGAGTAATGACTTTCACAGTGACTAAACTGATAATTAACTACAGGCGGGTCAATGAAATCGGACCATGAAACGTGGCAGTCTCCCTGAGAATGCTAATGACAATTAGGTTAAAATTCGTTTGCTCTAATGTAGATGAAAATTTTGAGTGTCCCTTAGATGATGATACAGCGAAATACGAGGGCTGAGCAAAACGTTTTCCGATACGCAGTGTACACGGGTACGAAGTGCAGATGACCGGCGGCAAGGAAGACGTGAATTGATTATTCGGTGATTGCCACTCACGGAACCAAATATCAACAGCTCACAAATCATACTAGGGTAGGAGTTGATGTCAATGGAGTGCGATGATTTTGTACGACCAAATTATTGGTTTAAAACCGCAGCAACAGCAACATTTTGTTGATCGTTTGCAAGCTAACTTTGTTGATGATGCGCCCGGAAGAAGTACTGTGGTTGAGTGGTTTGCGGAATCCAAACGTGGCAGACGATCCCGAGATGATGAGGTGCGGTGTGTTCGACCGGTGGAGAACACTGCTGCTGTGCACACGATGGTGGAGGAGAATGAGCGGATGACACTGGCACCAGCAGCTGCAGTGGAAGTCTTCATTGAACTGGTCGATGAATTAGTCACTTGGGCATGGTCGAGCTTTTTCGGCTTATCGATTGAGTGCATGGAACTGTGAATGAACGCTGCTGGAGAATATTTCGAGAAAATGTAGTGCTTATTTTTGTGTAACACCTATTGTGCATCCGGAAACGTTTTGTTCAGCCCTCGTATTCAATTGTGGTTATTGGGGTTTACCCAGAGACAAAGATAATGAGAAAAACTGTGGTGAGTAAGAACATTCTGTCGTCGAGTGGATCGATTTCACCGTATATCAAGCGTGGTAAAATTTGTCTTGCCTATTTTGTCCGAAGTTTACTGAAATTTGCGTTCCTGCTCATAGATTGAACTGTGAAGGTAACTGCAAACAAATGTTTGATAGAACTATTACAGTTCATGTATACCACAGGGATTTCAATGAGACAAACAAACATTTTTTTTACCACAAGTGTTCTTGTAGTACTTGAGAAAAATTTCTCCTGGAATGTGGTGAATTGACGATTTTCACTGACCATTTTTTTCCGAGGTACATTTAATAGAATAGAAATGGCAAAGGTAGGTCATTTTTTCGTGGTTGATACCACATTCCGGCTAAGACTCGAACTGAGAACGCTGAGAATCGAAACCAGAGCTGGGCTCGTACTGTGCAACGTCGAATTTGTTGTCAAGCCAGGGCTGGAAGAAGATTCTTGAAAATAAAGACAGAAAAGTAAAACGTGAAACTCTTACAAACGATAAGTAATTGAATCACTCAGACACAAGCTACTAATCTGAAATAACTTCATGCTCCAGATTGCATTTTGCAACTGATCTGTTGAATAGAATGTTTGCTGTGGTATACGGGGTTTCGCAACCACAAGAACGTCGACACCGACCAGGATAGTTTTGCTGTTACACCGACAAGCTACTTACATGTCAGTTTACAGACAAGGACAATCACATGGGAGAAAATAAAACACCAGCAATATTTGCCAATTATATGAATAATGTATATGAGGCTAAATGTCGTCCATTCCTTGGTGTTTATCGTGATGAGTAGGTGGAGGAATAAGAGAATCGTGCAACCTCAGTGGTTCGGATTTTTGCTGAGGACCGCGTGTCAATGATCACGATAAAAGCATTGATTACACAAATGGTTTCTGAACACCGTGGGCATAGTTTACTTAATCCAGTGGTAATCACTTCTGCCAGGAATCGGTTCTAACCCTGGATTTTTCATCGTACAAGTTTGACGGAAAGATTTATGCAATCGCACTATCTGGTTAAAATCGACGAAACTAGGTGTGATTGCAGCTATTTGCATTTTGAGGCCTATGTAAATATTCGATCGAGGGTGGTCTTTGATCAACTGCCTAAGTAAAACTACTATACCTATTCATGATATTTCAAAGGAGTAGACTGATTAATTATAAGATAGACATAGGTATATATCTTTAAAGTATAAACTTCTGCATTTCTTCCCTTTTTTATAACGGTTAAGAAATCTGTGAGGATGACAAAATTTGCAAGGTTTTAATACAAATTTTCAAATTAATAGTATTCTTAGATGAATGCTTAGAAGCTTGGGGAAATCTTATGCTTCACATTTTTAAACTCATAGGTTTTTCTTCCACAAAGGGAAATGAGGACCAATATCGAGTACGTTTGTTGGAAAACATTTTGGATAGCAGGCAGGAGGAGGCTAATTTTTGTTAAAACGGATTGAACACGATTACTAGTCACGCACTTCGTCCGGCATCCCTTCTGGTCAATCAAGCGCGTTTCACCTGCGGAAGTGTGAGCTTTTCATTTTGGAACATTTAACGTAGCACTTATCTTCTTAATATCGGGTAAAGAACCAAACGTATTGAATTCCGATTTGAATTTTCGATACATCCATATGACCCATCAGTTTTGCCAGTCCTTTTTTTTATCACAAACGGATTGCCTCAATTTGAATGGACATTCCTGGTGTTCTGAGAGTATATGCGCCGTGGGAAGAAACGGTCAAAGGACCTAACAATTATGTGATCATTAAGAATTCCACATCCGGTCCGAGGAAGAAATCAGCCCCAGGTAACCTATGAGGTTATTTTTTCCTTCCCAAAACGATTGTTTGGTTTTTATAGTTGAATAATAATTTGTATTAAAACAACGTAATATTTATCCTGACATATTTGGCATGACTACGAATTACTGAAAACTAGCTTGTTAGTTACTCTTTGTTCCATTTAAAATGTGCTCTATCGGATTGTTTAGACAAACCTATATTGATTGAGGTGAAACTGCGCTATCTGGATGAAAACGCATACGGCTCTACAATTTTAATGACTATAATAACTTCACGATGAAATAAATACCTCATTTCTGTCAACATGGTTCACTTCTTTCACTCACCCATATTTTGGGAAACGTGCATCGTACCCCACGGTGTCTGACTCAACACTGCACGCCCATAAATTGATTTGCATGCACGAACACCTCTCAATAGGTCTCCAGCAGTTCGTAAGATGTTGCTATTCGATAAATTCGCTAAATACCTTGATGCACCAGGGAAGAGAACTGCGCCTTGCGAAACCCAGTGATCGTTCGAATTCTATATCTGACGGGTTAAGAGATAGAACAAAGACTTTCCCATCATGTGAAGGCTTGTTGAAGCAGAATAATGACGGGTTCTTATTCGGAAAAGGGCGACCAGAAGTTTGTACCCAGTAGTATTCTACTATTACATTTTAACATTCAGGAATGCCTCAGATAATGCGAAGCATTACTGAGATGAGCAAGGACCACCACTCGCAACATACCCGCATACATGGGTTGTGCTATATCGTGTATCTCTGAAATGAGTAACGATCTGGTAAGCTGCCCCATGGCCGTCTGTACTATGTTTGCTTTCTACCTGTGAGGTTCCGGGTTCGAGCCCCAGTTGGGTCGATGGATTCGCACTGCTGATGAGACCCAGCCGGATCAAAAACAGCTGTCCAGTGCTTCCCAGCTTTTCAGCTCACACCGCATTTACACGACGAATTCATCACGGAAATTACTGAATTGTTTATGCAACGTTTGACGAATAGAAAATTGATGACGACTGATGATAGTTGACCATATGGCCCGTGATCTAATCCTGGAGTGCAGCATCGCAGACACTCGTAGTAGCAGTGTTATAATGGAGTAAACAATTTACAAAGAACACGCTTGCAAATGGTGAGAGTTGAACGAAACGTTTCGGTTACAACTTATGCGCCAGATATCGAAATGAAACACTTTCAATGAGCAATAAATCACAATATTGACCGACGTAACCCGGTCAAGCAAATACACCCGAGTAATCCGCTAGAAGTCACAGGGCCAAATAGGTTGCCTTTTGGAGCTTCATTGAGTAGCGAACTACCGCGCTATGATATAGATAAAAATGAAAATAATCAAGACTATGGATAACAAAATCATGAGCAAATGATAGAGGCTGAGATGAGGGCTAATATTAGTTTGGTCTTCATTTCTTTACCCCTTTTTCCTAACTTAACTTATACATTTCTGCTGAATGTGGCTAGGGAATCAAGCACCTACGACGAGACTGGTCGCCACTGTACCTTCTAGCATTGAGTTACTGAAGCAGAACCTTACCGAAACACGCACCACTTGTTGCTCTTTCTACTTGGATTAATACGCGACAGATATACTCAGCTGCGGTTGCCTTTGGATACACCCATTTCCCGCGTAGTCACAGATTTCAGGACGGTAAATCACGTGGTCCTTGTACCACAAAATCGACCTTAGCAGCGGTAGTTTAAACTCAAAATAATCGCGGAAAGGACTCAAAGCTACCAAAATTTTGTTCCCAAACGCATTCTCACGGTGCTGTGAACGTTTAATTGTTTATATAGTTTCTAACTAAAACTGTTCACGTCGATTGATGTCCCAGTACGTGTAAGCTGTATCGGGTTAATGTAATGTTGAATCACTAGATCACCTTTTCCTTTGACCACCCAATACGTAATCAGCAAAAAAGGCTAGTTTGAATTTACCTGAGTTTAGGTGAAAACTGCTTTTTAACTGCCTTGTTCGGTAGTGAATGAACGCCAGAAATACTTGAAGGGAGAAAGCGAAAAGGGAGAGGCAAAAGCCTGTTCAGCTGCTTTAACAATTATTTGAAAGAATTATTCAGCCAGTTGAAAATTCGGTCTATACGACTTTACCATCAATCACAGGGATCAGACGCTTCAGCAATTCATGATAAATGTAATGAAGATGAATTTTAAGTGGCTAAATGGACACATATTACGGAAACAAGAAACAATTTTGGTCTTGGTGACTATCAAGATATGATACTAAAATTTACTTTTCACCGCATTTTGGCGGAATGTTGTCTCTGCGCTAATTTTCATTTCTCTGAAATGATAGAGCCATGTCTTTAATTTTTTTATGAAAAATATTGAAGATTGGGAGCCAAATTTGGAAATTGTAACTTAAAATGAAATAAAGGTTTTCAAGATTTGAAGTTTACTCTACGGTTTTCAGTTGCCCGTTTTCATTTTGCAGTGAAATTTAGAACACCAATCGCAGGCAAACGTAAGTTTTTGGTGACAGTTCTCAAGCCCGTACAATCACATTTATTCAACACGAAAGTCGTGGATGAATCGATTCAATTTTATGGGGGTAATCTGTAGTGTATAGAGCGAAGGAAGCGTGAACGGAAAAGCTAAGAAGCCTTTTGACAGCCGCTTCGACCTAGTTGGATCTCATCCGAATCCAGTAACCCTACCAGGAATCAGGCCAGGGCTTTGACACAGCCGGGAAACAAACTACTAACTCGGTCCGCAGAAAGTTGATCACACCGTTCTTGATTTTCCTTTTACTCGATGTAGCATCACTCTTTAAAATTCTGAGATAGATCCCGAGTTGGGTCGATAGATTCGCACTATCGATGAATCCCAGCCAGGTCAAAACAGCTCTACGGTGCTCCCCAGTGTTTAGTTCACTCTTCATCTACTCTATACAAGACAAATTGCCTTATAACATACTGATATTGATCAAAAACGTACAACATCTTGACTATAGTCACATTTTCTCCCCCCCAACATTTATTGCTCCCAACCTTATTCATGGGATATGATATTAAACATGATATTGCCCCAGATCAGACCCAACATATCTGTAATAATAATCACGTTCGATGTTGCCTCTATTAGTGAAATACCATTAAACTATACTATTTATTGATTTCGACTACGGTTGCTGATGCATCCATTTTAAAATAATGAAGTTCTAGTTGAAAAGCATCATAAAAATTACTTACACGATAATTGAACATGTATTGCATTTTCATATTTTTAATCCTCCATTTGCCCGTCATTTTTATGCACTGAAGGCAGTCAGATTTAAATGGAGTCCACCAAGTTGACTGCCCAAAAGCATTTACCAATTTCTTCTCATACATGCTGTCCCCTATTTAATGACGACCTAATGTCGAGGCAGTTAGCTTACCCCTATTTCTAACACAGGAAACCGTTTTGCAATCACATTTGACGGGATCAGAATAAACAACTTCATAAAATAGCAATCATTTATTGGAAAAAAATGTATTTCTATGATGCTTTGCATAAGTCGAGAATGTGAAAGTTCAATAGTTTCGATGGGATTCGAACCCACACATGGACGTCGACTACGCTTTTGTACAGTGCACCCTCTACCAGTTGAGCTACGAGGCCACACCGATAGCATTGATCTTTTCACATTCAAACTGCACATCCAATCAACAGGGGCGTATTACATCCGCCAGTTAGCATACAAGATGACTGTCCCAACAGGTTTACCTTAGAATTCACCGGAGTCCATCGAATGAACTTCTAAGGCAAGGTTAATTGTTCAAATTGTTGTTTGGCAGATTGACGATTTTATGTCGAGAAATAAAAATAAATGAAATAAAATATTTTCAAAATCTGAGCTGTTACTTCGAATTCTATCATGACAATCAAGGTCGCGCAAATTCAAACGGTGATACGAAAGAACTGAGTACATTGTATTAGGAGAAAAATTTCGGAACGAATACATCTGAATCACAGCAATACATTTACAAGTATGATATTGTAAACAGAAAAAAGGAGAGTCGTTTTTCACTAGTTTGATCAAAGCCGGGAAATTAACGGAAATGTGATGCGTTAAAATAAAGCAGTCGAGGTCAACTAATGCTAGCAGTTGAGTTGGGGATTTGGACGATGATGCTGTCCATTTAGGGCAATGAAAATAGAATATCCTGATCATATGTTTTTATGCACACAATTATGGCTGTTTGAAGCAGATGATTGCCTCGGCAGTCGCCGGCGTTTGACTTGGACTTGGATTGAGAGACGTGGTAAATGATAGCAAAAGTCCTGTTATTGGCTACAAGATACCCAGACTAGATCAAATATGCAACGAACAGTACTCGAATCATTAGTTAATCTCTTTTGGTTGACCGGAACACATGAGCCTCCCGTTATGTTCTTACACAAATTTGATTGTACCAGGCTGAGAATGAACTCACCGAAAACACCTGTCCGTCTACGATCGGCATTCTCATCAAAAGGATGAGACTATTTCATGAAATTTCATTTACTGTTTGCAATGTTTTGCGAATAAAATCATGTATCAGGTCAATAGATATCCTTGAATAAGCGGCAGACGGGACTATACATCTAGATAGCTTTTAAATGTACCTAGACTGTGATGGGGACTATCTCAGCCCAACAATTGATGAACGCATTTTTGGTAAATCTGGGAAGGGATTCTTAGATGTGATCGACCCTCTTGTTCAGTTGACACGTTTGCTGTGCCAAACAGCTGACTGCCCACAGATTGGAATCCCAGTGATGCTTCATCGTTGGTTTGTAAACGAACTTTGTTAAACCAGGAACACAACGAACTGTAAGTGAGCACGATTTAATTCCGAAATCACTTTACTGCATTTAAGCCTTTGTTTACTGCAGAATAAAACTTAGTTTACATATATCACGGGTATTGATAATCTAACATCATAATCATTCATTTTTCCGCATACGTGGTTAGCAGAGTGATGCAAACCTTTTTCTACTGACAAAGCAGGGGCTTTTGGTGTTTGATTGCTATGGCCTATGCAAAACCTAGCAGCGGTCCATTCAGGGTTGTGTAAACAACCCGAAACGAATTCCCACAATCGACTTAATGGTGGCCAGTCTGCAGCAGATGTCGGGCAACTGATGACGCAGTTGTTCTGTGAGACTGGCTTGACGGCCTGGTTATTTGTCTATCGCTTAATCTCATCTGCTTGCGCTCAACATTTGCCGGTATACAATCAGCCACTAGGGTAAGCAGCTGCGTTTCTGTTCTATCTACGTAGGTAGTTCCACATTCACAAAAGAATCCATATAATACATTACATTTAGCGGACAGAAGGAGAGGTGATTTCTCCGGAAAATTCGGAATATGGGTTGCTGTGAAGTGAATGACCGGGTTTGCAGAAAAATATTTGGGGCTACAGCCGCCATCAGGCCACTTCTTATGAGATGGCCTATCTCTTTATTTTTGAGAGGGAGTTAAACAGTAACGTCGCATTTTCGCACCGTCATCTTCAACTGCTTGCGCTCGGTTTTTGTTCATTGTATCTTTGTACAAAAATTGCAGGGTAGTCATTTGAGTTTCAGAGATTCCGTGGGCCGAATTAGGCCACTTACCAAATTTTTCGAAGTGCCCAGTCTCCTAACTCGATCAAACGGTTTACGCACGAGGCCTCNNNCTGGATTGGAGAGGAACTCCGAAACTTCATATACTGATCGGACCACGTGGATTGCCGATGCACAGATCTCACAATAGTTCGGTCAAATATTCGACTAATAACAATATCCAGAAATGGGAGTGTGTTGTTCTCCTCGGTTTCCATAGTGAGTTGTATGTTTTTGTGAAGTAAATTCAATTCAGCTAACAGCTTCTCAGTCTCCTTAGCGCTTTTGTTGATTATCAACGTATTGTTGACGTATCTTTTATACAGAACAGTTTCGTTACGTGTCTTACTAGCTTTGTTCTCCATACTAGTCACGAGTATGTCGGCTTGAATAGGACTCAACAGGCTGACCGTAACCGCTACTTTGACTTGTTTAAATTACCAACCTCCCAAACTGAAGTGTACATGCGTTATGCACAGACCGAGAGCGAAATACCCAAACCGAATTGTTTCTTTAACATGTAGGCCCAAATGATTTGTATAGTTTCCACAATATTAGTGAACATATTAGTGAACAGCAAAGGAACATCATAAGGTGCTTTGTGGCAGCTAGTAATTTTTAGTTCTTCGAGAAGCTTTGCTAGTTCGACGCTACCTTTCAGCGAGTAAGTTACGATGAATATCCGTACCGCTTCCAGTAGTTTAATGAGCACATTGAACATATTATATTATTGGAAATTTCTCATAGACATAGTCAGACAAAGGGCCATATTAGATGTATGCATTTTTGGTAACCCATAAATGTGTTATGTTTGAGTAACGATAGGCTGCTGTCTTCTGGCGATGGCTTCATGAGCGGAGTTTCCTTCCAACCGAAACTGTATCTAAGAGGATATCTCCTTCTCAAGCTCATATGGATCCTATTCTCCTCCGACAGAAACCTTGATTTTTCACTGGGTGATGAATCCATTTTCTGATTTTGTTCGGTCATATCCGTAACAAGGGTATCGTATTTCTTAGTTGGTTGGAAGTACGGCCGAAGCTATATTCGATTTGACTCGCTCCAAAGTCTCGATGTGATGTGATGTTTGTCCACAAAAGGGACTGCCGTCTCGATGGCGCTATTTGGTATTTTTTCTCGAGATCAACTTTACTCAATTCTCAACAAATCAAATTTGGACAATCAGTTAGGCGGGAATTCCGTTTTGGTTTGCTAAAGTCAGAGCATGTTCGAGGTACAAGGCATCTTAAGTGCGTGAAAACATTGTTGATACTGAAATTAATTTGGTTTCTATAATAGGTTTCATAACTTCAAAGTAATTGTATATTTTAAATTGTTTTTTCTCTATAAAATGATCAGATTCCGATCTTTACTTCTCGCATGACAATACTAAAGACGCAGCAGACAGTATAGTTTATCGAATACCGTGTCACCCGGATAAACAATCGTCCAGGTGAGCTTTCCGTGCAATTCATGCAACAGCGGGATAAGAGAAAAAAAAAATAATTATTTCATACATGGAGACGCGGAAGTAGCGTGAGAAATCGAGTCCAATTCTTCTCTCTCTCTCTCTCGCTCTCGCTCTGCTTGACTTTAGGCATATTGATCAAGGAAATCAATAGTGTTCAAATATCTGGAGAAAATGCGACTTGAATTGCATCGCGACTCAATCGGACTAGCCCAGTCACTATCATATTGTTCTAGGGCATTTATCATGAAGTTTGAGAAGCGAGAGAGAGAGAGACAGGTAAACTGCGCATGTCTAAAGGCCTATACACGAAAGTGAACATTTGGAACATATTCAGATCACCTAGTTAAACATGCGTGCTATCTACCACATACTGTTTCTCTGTGAATAATGACCTACTGTAAGGTGAACGAAGTAGGTAGATTTTCTAAAGTTTGCGTACAGATGAATTGAAAACACATCACGAACCACTCACTCACTGTAAGAATAGAACTCACGCGTGGACTCCACAGTAGGATTGCGAGAGTTAGACTCCTAATCCAGTATTGTGATCTTTTTAAAGCAATGAACAACAAGTGACTTTACACAAATGTGCCCATTGAAAACAAACATTAAATTAGGCTCCATAGCTATCATCCTGATATGGTAAGGTGAATGCAATCACCAACCGTTTTTGATTGGAAACTGTGCAATATGTTGCGCGCTACGCTACTTGCAGTGAGGTACCAAATCAAGTCAAGTCGACGAAGCGCTTGATGCACTTCAAGGATGGTAAATTCAACAACGTCATAATACCACAGTGTGCCGGACAATGAATGGTAAACTTCATACAGCAATTATAACAATTAAAAACGAACAAAAATAACAACAGCAAACCAGTGACATATCACGGTATTGAGGATCCGATTAGATAAGCATGTTGCACACTTTACCTGCGACGAGTTCATAGCTTGTGAGAAATCTGGCTAGATGCAGGATAATTGACCGCATTTGGGCCGCAGTGCGTGCATTTATAGGTTTATAACCAGAATGGGTGAATGAGTAATGAACGAACTGATTCGAGCGAGAATTTAGGGGATGGGAGTGATCCAATAAAATCCAATTTGTAGAATGTTTTGTAAGCTTTGAAGTGGTATGCCAGCACATATTGTACCAGATGTTCCGTTGGTACATGATTATATACCGACAACAACTTAGGGGTGGGTAAATGAGATTTTGGCCTTTGGTAAAAGGCCAGGGAAGATAACTGGGGACCCCAAATTCCCCTGGGAAAAAAACGAAGAGAAACAAAATACCTTATGAGATGAACAGGGAGGATAGAAAGTGACTTAAGAGGTGGAGCATCAAAAGTAAGCCTGGTGACCTTCAGAGAAACGTTATTGACGTGGTCAGACCAGGTGAGGTTACGGTTTAAAATCAGCTATCTAACAGACCATTATCGGTCCGTCAGATCTTTTATTATAGATCAAGGGGAACGGGCACGTTACAGACGGTTGATTATATTTTTGGTTCTTCAAATGGGAGATAATTAATTGATTGCATTTAAGGGTAGGGGGTCATAGAGAGCTTCCCTTAATGAAATCACTCCACTATCTATGTCATGAATGAAATTTGTGCATCATGAAGTGAGCGTTTGTGAATGCATGTTTCGTGAATGAAAATAATCGCCTTTGTGAGCCCATTAGGTGTGATTCAACCCGGTTGCGACATTGAAAACAGTTTCTTTGATAATGCTTATCCACATTCACCTTCATTTACTCAAAACGTCTACGAGGACAGTTGATTACAATCCGTCTAGAATGTTTACGGTGAACGAGAACAAAAGATATTTGAATAGTGCGGTGTTCCGAGGGTGATATAAGTCAGATGGTATTTTGTTAGCCAGTTTATCACAAGCTTTGGTGTGTTTGGGGGTGATGTGACAGGTTACCAGGGTTCTGGGTGAACCAACACACAAGAAATATATCCTAGTGATCCAGGTATCACGCGTATAAACTTTGTAATCACTGAGGAGGCATAGATGCAATGTGGCGAGATGCACGCATGTATAATTTGTTTTATCAGATGAAAGGGAGTGGATAAACACCTTAGACACGGGGCAAGACCAAAGGTATTTACACTGTCTCTGAGTTATTCGTATCTCTCTCTCCATGTTCATCGCGTTTTACGATAAGTGTTTTTGACCCGGTGTTATCGATTTTCGATGACCATCTCCCACATTTTGTCTTCAGTTGATTCCGTTGCATTGAAGTCGCATTCTGTGTTCCTTAGTTCTTGCCTCAATAGAGTAAATCCAGAATCATACTACAGTTCTTAACACCTAAGTGTGGAGTTTTTGGGTGTCCTGGGGCTGGAAAACACTGATGATCTGCTGCAGGTTACGTAGGTACAAAATGTCTCCTCTTTCGACTGATCTGTGTCAACCATAAAATTTGCATTTTTTATTTCAGGAACTTGCTTGAATGAGGCAAGGTCCGCAACTCTATCATCGCTCAACAGGCAGGCTAAACCATGTGCTGGAATCCCGATTCTTTTCACGCGGTCAGTTGTCGCTTCTCGCTGGGACGTTAAAAGGGCTATCGGAATACGAGCACATGACCACAAAAGCCATTGTTCCTTGAGGATCGTACTTGATCAGTTGAATTCTGGAGATTTAACGTCAAACAAAAATGGTTGAATTTAAGAATCGAAATTCAGCAAGTCAGTAGGATTTGAGCACAGAACTGGTCCATGTGAAGGCGTACTTTCATCTTTCTGTGACTTCCACATCACATTGTGTCTGCTCTAAAAAATCCAACTTCAAATAACAGTCACATTTTATTCTCTTCGGTAAAAACTGAGATGTAACAGTGAAGAAGTCTGATGTCAAATCCCTCGAACCTATGACCAGTTACCCCATACCAACACTCACAGCTAAAATAGTGAGATTGGTTTAAACGTGAAGTGGCATATAAACCCAATAGGCCATTGGATTGGGGGACCGCCTTATATTGAATATGGTAAGATAGCTTTTATCAACTAGATACTCACTATGATCGAAGATTGTAGCTTAATTAATCCCGGTTTAGGTTATTCCATGCAGTGAAAACACATGCATGTGACCCTAATGCGAGGGATTCGCTAGGAAATTCCATACAGCGCATCGCATACACACCGTTGATAACTTCCATTGACAGTGAGGATCAATTTTGAGCAATTCGGGCACACAGTTCGATGTATCGAATGAGGACTGTGCGTGAAGATCAAATCGGAATATTGGCCGTTCGTGCTGATTGCACTCGAATCGGGCAGGACAAAATTTGCCAATTGTACAAGCTCATAATCGATATGAAAACTTGACCAAACGGTCGAATATCCATCAGTGACAAATTTGAGGAAGCTATGGATGATCTTCAGTATTTTGCACATTTTTGTCTGAGACTTGGTTCGGCTCTAACTCTGGAACCTTTACTACCAATGTTAGTGTCTACATTTTCTTGCTTTTCAACCTTGCAATTTAGGAACCACACCGGCTGGAGTATCAGCATATGCGATTAATAATTCAGAACTGATGGAGGGAACAGCGGTCAGACATGTTTTCAATCTCTGGTAAACTGACCGCTCATTTTTCGGTATTCTTTCCTTACTCGACCTAATTAATTTCATATTTTCATCACTCTCCCATGATTAGATTCTGTCTCACATGACGTTTTCGTTTTTGTCAACTGTTGATTGACTGGATTTGTCACGTGCACAGACCAACCGAGGCAACAGGTGGAATTGGTCACGTGATAATCCGACAAACCAAAGTGAGGGTGAACTTAATTGGGTGAATTACGCGGACGTATTGGGCGAAGAACGACGGACGAGTCAACCGGTTATCCAGAGCGGAGGTGCTATACGTGATCGAAAAGAATTAGAGTTTAGCAGGGATATGCATTCAAGTTGTCTTCAAAACCGATTGAAAGCTGAGTTGATTGCTTGCCTTTGACAAATCTACCAGTTGTAACGTTTGCCTCTGATTTGTTCTATTTGGTATGTAAATGAAAAATGTCATAACTACGAACTCGGCGATAAACAAGAGTTCTTGGTGCTCATTAATCTACCGTGAATTGTTTTGATTATAGTGATTTCAAAAGGTTTATTCGATAATTACAACCTTGTTTTAATATGAGGCATCTCCGCAGAGAAATAATAGAAATAGGTTTCGACAGATAAAAGGCAATGATTGACTCTGTGTGTGACTGTACTGTTTCACGATACTAGTCCGGGAGGGGATGATGCCTAGTTTTTTTCGCATTCAGCTACAATCACACAAAATAGCCCTTTAATTTTGTTGAATTGCATATTGAAACGTCAGAACTTGAGAGGGTTCCTCCTCCGTTTGCTTCAATGTGACACCAACCACAATAATTTGTAAGAAGAAATATCGTCAACCTGTAGTTCACCTGTATCGTGAAGAATTTTGGGTTTACTAGGGAAGTTAGCTGACCTATTTTTTATGTATACTCCTGTACTCACTTTATCAGGGTGGCCTAACAGAGCATTCCTAGAGTCAGACACTCATTCCGCTTATTCTCTCTTTTCTGCATATCTTCTCCATTTACAGATGGGTGATAAGGTCTGTATTAAAATAATCCAGTAATGAACCGAATTCAAAGTGTAACGCAAGTGAATCATTCACGAATATTTAGTAGCATCTAACCTACTTACAAAACATCGAATCATAGCATTGATTCTTCAATGGACTAGATCTCAAATATTTGTCTATCCAATAGTCACCCGGTGTTACAAACAAAGTTATTGTGAGGAAAATACAGATCCTGGGTACAATTATATAAATGATACGACAAAAGACTATCAAACACGCATACTTGAAGAGCTGCAAGAACCGCGCAAACGGTCGTGTGCTTTCAGGGAAATTTTATTCAGTCATTCACATACTACTTACTGTAAATTATCAAATATATATATATATATATACATTTATAAATAAAACGCACGCTTGTACTACCCAAAAGATCAGTCTTTTCATACTGAATGCATATAATTGTCACGGTTGTTTCTAAGAAATCAGTGATTACATAAACAGCGATTCACATCATCATCGAAATTGTGCCAATCAAAGGATTATGAACCAATGCACTAATTATGAAACAATAAACATTCCTACTGTACTGTCTCGCTTTTATCTGATCAGATCGCGGTCCAAACTGTTTCCCTATTCAGTTGATGAATGTGAACAGATGGATTGTACAAGCTGTTTGATATTTCCACTGTATACGATACTTTATCTTCACCGCGGCTGTAGCTGATAGGGACATACGATGAGATCACGAGCAACTCGGGACGCGGTATCGCCTGAGCTCCTCGAGGCAACAGGTGCTTCAACCGTCTTAAACACCAATACATCGAACAGTTGTTTCGGTTTATCTTTGCGTTCAGACGGTTACTCCTTTTTCTTCTGTTACGTGAGATGGCCAGCGTTAACTTGTGTTGATTATTGTGTAACACAAATTGAATCTGTGCAACAGGGAGAGCCAGTACGATAACGACCGGTGAATAGTAGACCGATTTTGTCCAAAAGCATTTTCGAATCACTGTACGCAAATTAAGTTAGCAATTAACCTTTTGTGGCTGGCAGTGAGCAACAGTTGTTAGCATTTTAACACACATTCAGTCGTAAAGAAACTGTGAAAACCTCGTTGCACCATCAAGTCTCTCCGGTCCGAAGTGCACAAAATAATCTTGTGTTCTCACCACGTTTTACGACATAAAAGCATAGCACATGAATAATTTTTGTCCCGAAGCAATCAGGACATATTTGAGTTGAGTAAATTTGATTGTGAGACATGATTTGATGTTGTCATCTAATTTGACAAAAAATATACAAAAGAATAGTGAAAAGTAGTTCAACGCAACAGACGGTGAGTTGTAATGGCCACCGAGGTCTCATTATTGATCTAAATACTTTTGGGTAGACGCACTGAGCAACAAACGTTTGCGTCACTTGAACCCTGCATCACTACACCTCAATCGATTGACCTTCTAGGTTTACTATCACCCGAAACTTTCCTTAACTGGAAAAATGGAGATCACTGTATAAAAACAAAAATGGTGCAATTGGTTCAATAATAGTGGTAGAACCGAAAAGTGCAATCGAAATGAGACAGTGAGACGATGAACGTCTCGAATTTGGTGAGTTAAGTTCGAAAATGGACAACGGAAGCTAAAAGTAGACCCGCTTTTGCGGTCATATGTACCAGGGCGTCAGTTAAGATCCTGAAGATGTAATTTGTTGGAAAAACTGACTTAGCCAACTATGCTCGTGTTTCCTCTAAAGGTATTTCAATATCAAATTGTACAATCGTCGAAGCCCCAGCATTATATATGATTTGTCCCCTTTCGGCAAAATGCGCTATTCGGAACTACAAGTTACTATATGATGCTCTGTTGTCCGACTCACGTGATTGCGACTACTGTGGCTGGAGTTGCCCCTCTTTTGAGACCAACCCATTTACGGGCAACAAAATGCCAGCACCGGAAACTTCAGTGAATAATTAGTCACAACTCCATTTATCTGATATTATCCGATCAACTGGTGATCATTTGCTAGTTTTCAGTTTGAAATTTCTACACTGTCAGGTTGAGCGTATTGACTGAAACGTGAAAAGCACATTGCAAACGGGATTCGATTTTCAGCACATCATCTATCAAATGCTATGCGTCAAACAATACGATCGGAAAAATCGGTTTTCCTGTTTCCGTACTTTTGACAGGCCAAACTGATCAGCGACTATGATAAAAGAATTGACTGCACAGGGTACGATATGAGGAACATACGCTCCTTTATCGTAAAAAAAATTATTCAGCATATCGAATATAGAAAGTGATTTGGGAGAAATTTGGGTTTGTGTTAGATAATTCTAGTCCACACTGACTCTGATTTGTTTCTACTCATTGGATGCTTCAAACATAATGAAATATGTGTGGGGCAGCAGAGTGATTGTTTCAATTATGAAGTGAGCCATCACGTGACCTTGTTCTCATATCGCATTGTTCCACATGCACACCCGCCTTTCACCAATCAAGCTCTCACGAAACAAGCACACTTGAATTGCGAACGAAATCTCAACTGTCAGTCACGATTCAAACGATAGGGACCAACTAATTTACTCGAGGGTAAATAGTTTCCGATTCGCTCCCCCTCCCTCCCCCTCATTCCAAAGTGAGTATTTTTTATAAATGTCATTTCAGATGTCGGCGTTGTACAATATTATTATTCAGAATGTATCACTAATCGATGCACAGCTAAAGGCGTTTAGATAAATAGCTATTCATTCTTTGCTCTCGGATATGGCAAGTAAGATTCTTGGGAACCAGTATCGTCTAGTCTTTTTCAAGAAGAATTGAAAATTTCTCTCAAGAATATCATGCGGCTCGTTATGGATGCCTGAACTCCCCAGTCGCTTACCTAGGCAAAAAACTGTCGATTGCTGTTTGTGCTCATCGATATGTTAACTAGTCTGCACACTCCCGGATTCATGTTCATGAGACGGAAAGTAGATCAAATTCGTATTCTGGTTCGATCTATTTTTAGTTTCTATCTTTTCTACAACATAGATTTATTCAATATTTATCGACCGAATTATATTGAAAACCCAGACATTACGATCCTGTTGTACAATATTTTCCATTGACAGAGCTATGGTGTTTGACTAATGTCTTGATAAATTGTTATTAGCAGTTAAATACTATTTGATGCACCTGAGGATTTGATGAATATACTCAATTTATATGTTTCATTCCAAAGCAGAAGCACTGTGATTGTTTCGCTAACCTCAACATCTGGGTGACAGGAGCACATGGAATTTGCACTTCGTTGCAAATGTTGACCAGTGAGATTTTTATTATAATATTGAACTACTCATCAGCTCATAACCCGTTGTCTATCTTTGCTTAGATGGAACGAGGTGTTTGGTTAAAATCATTTCATTCTACTGAGGATAATCAAAATTTATTCGATTGTATCATCCATATTTCACAAATTTACGAATTGTGGTAACAAACATTTTCACATAGTTAAGCTGCGTTTCATGAATTGCAAATATCGTTGTGGATATCACGTGTTCGGCGAATAAACTTCGTCTTATTTGCGACGCTAATTTTTCGTGCCAAACTTTGTCGTACGATTTTATCAATCCGAACGAGAATAGAACCCGGGATCTGAGAAAAGCAAACCACGTTCGGTTAGTGGTTGCTCAATTGGAGTGGATTTATGCGCTGTGCTATTACGCAAAGTGAAACAAGCAGCATGACATATGACTCCCCTATGTATCATTCGAAGAGAACTGCGCAAATTAGCTACAAAATGGCTTATCTTCTAATTGTTTTCAGTGAAATTGTTTCCATTTTGTAATTTAATTAGCTGTACATGCATGTGGTCGAATGCCAACATCATTCGCCCACTGTATCACTGGCAAAAGCACCGGGATCATAACCGGTTGAACTCTTTAGACGTTCACGGAATATTGATCGACAGGGGTGCATTATTTTTCACTGGCTTCACTCAAGGCTGCTAATGCAATTTGTGAGTCCAACACAATGATCAGATATGATGTCCGCAAAGCCAGATCAAGTAAGGGAAAGGTGAACACTGAAAATGGAAAGCAATATCAAACCTGTCCCAACCATTGGTAGCGATATTGAAGTTACCGACAAAATTTTACCCATATGTATAGTAAAATCTAAAATGATTTTATTGGCATTTCTAATAGGGATTTTGTTCTTTCGGAAAAAATGAGTGACTCAAAGTCGGTATGCATACAGACGTTAACCGGTTTGATGCTTTGGCGACGAGGGATGAATTGTTCACTCGCAAGAATCCGGCGCGAAGATCTAACCAATCCTTGATAACTATCTGAGTACTTATTGCTTGCTCCGATTGAATGACTTTGTACTCGATGAAGAATCCGTTTGTAGGGGAAACACCGTATTTGAGATATTTTTAGCATAACGCCACAGTGGAAATCTGCTGTCGCCGGTTGCATTACCCCGGTTTCATTCTCTCCAATACGTAAGCATGATGATTTCGTTATTGGTGTAAAGAAAACATCATTGGAACTGCTTGTATTTCACCTCGCAGGCAACTGATTGCTGTTCAAATAACTCGAGATAATACTCATTTTCAATTTTTAATTGATTAGCGAATGATAGCATCCTGAAAATATATTTCCTTTATCCTGATCGATAATCACTCGAGGGTTATTTTCCCAAAGCCATTTATCATCTTTAGGTCGCTCTTTCATCCTACCGCTTCAGTTGATTTCAATGGCGAATTTGCAGATCTTTTTCATTTTTATCCTTTCAGTTGCATGGTTATGCAAAAAATGAGGTTTGAAAATTCGTAATCATTTTCACCTTTTCCGTCCGATATTGGAAACGTACTCACTGTCGGCATCAAAGTCTAGTGTGCAAAATACCATATATTTATCTTTGATTGCGTAACCCCTAGTGAAATCGTCCTTTTGCGAATCGAATGGTTTACCGAAACCAGATGCAAGATTATCTCACTGAAAACAAACAGAACCAAACATCTGGTTAGGATTTATTGAATAGACATGTGAGTTTTGTTTCCATAGAAGATTGTCTCCCCCAGTTGCTGAATAACTTTGCGTGAATGAATGGGCATCAGTCAATCGACGTGGGAAGGAATAACATTTAACCCCTTAGGTAAAAACGCTCCAACAATCCAGACGCACATTTTACGTGTTTGTGCTGGTTTTGTTTCTTTTATCTAGACACATATATATATATATAAGTCGAAGCATACCAAGAACTCCTCATTGCTTCCACGAGGTTCATCTGGCTCCGATTTATCCACCAATAGTTTGAACCAAAAAGTAGCTTTTTGTTGGGACTAATGCGAAATGATTGTAGCTCTGGATGCGGATGTTGGTGTTGATGTGTTCACCGGGCTGGATAACGGGCCGTTTTTCCTTTCCGAATTCCGGAGAGGGAGGGCGGTTCAAACTAAGTACACGTCTTCATTCCGGATGGCTTATGCTTCGGTTCCAGGGTCCACAAAATTCCTTTATGTGTGTAGAAATTGTATTATTTATGGTGTACTTGGTCAAATCACTAGCAGTCGGTGAGAAACGCACGTAGCTTTTGTGCCGGAAAAATGATCATCCTATCATTCCGAATGCAAAGGTCACATTCGATTAGGTAAACTTTATTATTCTTGTTACAAAAGGCATCCTCATAGATAGACAACAACGGTAGCCAACAAACCGCAGCATAAATTTGACCTATTCTGGGTTATTTTATACAATACATTAACCTCGGTGGGATTCGAACCCACGCATGGACACCGCCTACGCTTTGTACGCGCATGCTCTACCAGCTGAGCTACGAAGCCACACCGATAGTACTGATCTTTTTCACATTCGAATTTACCCATCCAACTTACAGAGGCATGTGGCATCCACCATTTAGCATGTAAGCTGACTGCCTCGACAGGTTTTCCTTAGAATTCACCGGAATCCACCGAATGAGCTTCTAAGACAAGGTTAATTGTTCAAATAGTTAGTTAGTTAGATAGTTAGATAGATAGATAGTTAGATAGTTAGTTGGTTCAAGTAGCTTACATGCTAACTGGTGGATGCTATATGCCTCTGTAAGTTGGATGGGTAAATTCGAATGTGAAAAAGATCAGTGCTATCGGTGTGGCCTCGTAGCTCAGCTGGTAGAGCATGCGCGTACAAAGCGTAGGCGGTGTCCATGCGTGGGTTCGAATCCCACCGAGGCTACTGAACTTTTCACAATCGACATACAAACTTCAAATCTGCCAAACAACTATTTGAACAATACATTAAATCGGTTTACTTCCTTTTTCACTCATTGAATATGTAAGTGTACGATCAACTTTCGGGAAGAGGGCCGTGACCGCCCAAAGGTTGCCTGGTAAAATATAGAAATAGGGAAGATTGACAGTGGTTATATTGGTTCGAACCCGGCACTTCCGGTTCACTATCCTGATGACCTTAATCGTTTGGCCATCACCATATACATGATTCGGCAGATTGTTTTTCTTTATGGGATCTACGAGAACTTGGCACGTGAATCAATGTGAGAATTGCGTTGTGCAAAAAAATGTAAAGTGTCTTAGAGGTAAATAATCATTTGAGAAGCGCTTGTATGCCAAACGCGCACTGAGGTTGCCAATATTGAAATACCATGATGATAAAGCACGCATAGATTACCGGCACGCGGTATGCTGTTACTTCGCAATACGTCTATCAGTTAATAAAACGGACAAGGCTATAAGCCGGCAACAAAAGTATAGCAGTATCAGCTTCATGTTTCGCATATATTGGTGTCTGTATTTTCGAAGGATTTCAGCAGGAAACGATATTCCATGCATTATCGGCGCATACGGAAATGTGCATAAGACAAGTTTTCGCAGGTACAACATCAATATAGCGAGTGATGAATGAACCATTCATGAGAACAACGAATGGTGTGACTCCACCCTCCCGGCCCCAAATGGTTTTCATTCCACTTTGTTGCAATCATACACTTTACGGTCCCGCCAAAAGTGTGAACTGGGTACCAAAGAGATACCTCCGCATACCCGTCAAATCCCAGAGCCTTATCAGTTGAAATTAGAGCCACTGGACGGCCTCAACCTCGGCCGGCTTCGAACGTTTTAGCAACAACCCGTTTAAAGTGTCCGAAAAGACCCAGTTCCTCAATGAAAAAAATGGTTCAACTACAATGATCTAATAAACAACTTACACTGCGTATTCAGACGTTTTCCTATAAAACACCGAATATCGAAAAATTCTATTATTTATGTTTTGGCAAACATGCTCAGGTTTTCCAAGTGTCCCTTCCACCAAGTACGGTGGTCCATGATCGTCTAGGTGAGTAGTTCTAAAACAATCATTCCGTGCAGGACTGGGTCATTTTAGAACGAGGACTGAGAAGTAAGGTGGAAGACAACGCTTGAATACAAAGAAAATATTGCGTTCAGCGTAAAATGAAGTGTGCTAGTGGAACACATGGAACTCACACGTTTTGATTGATTCAGCTTTAAATGGATGCCTGAAAATGTGATCTATGGCAGCCATAGGACACATTTGTTTCCAGAAAGGCTACTACTCCTCTATTAAGTGTAATAGCAGTGCAAGCGTTCTTACAGACAAAGAATATTATTTCTTTTCAGCCTAAAATTTAAAACTAAACGTGAAAAGGATCTCTCATGTGGCCTACTTTGGTTGGACCGTCCGCGTATGTTTGCAACAGACCGTTCGACAGAGCTCTCCATCGATCAATTATACTGCCGTACTCAATCTAGAAGAGAAGGTTTTTTATCCAGATTCTAACTACAATAAACTAGCATAAGAAAGAAATATAACCAGCCCATTAGGTAAACTAAATGCATTTCACCTCTAAGTGGCAGTGACGAAAATATGATGAGCTCAAATCCGATAGAAGATAGTGTATCAACTGTTCTTGTGGAACTGCTGCTTCCGGCTAACCAGAACTTCTATTAGTACCTTCCGTTGTTGTACGGAAACCTATAGTGACAGAACAAGTCAGTAACTCCGATTAGAGTGGCCAAAAGTATTTTCGTATGAATAAAGTAGCACATAAATTGGCTGATTACAGCCAAAAAGAGTCTACACACCTCCTGTCATGTGCCTTCTCCGTCGCACATCATTTGCTTAAAATCAAATGCACGCGTGGAAGAATAACTAGGTTTGCAATCGTGGCTCCATATTCTACATCGCTTTCATTTGGATGAAAATTGAAATTTGTTTATGGTGTCTCTCATACTCTCGGTACATTTGAATCAGGGCATCAGAACATTTTAGAATAATTCGTGACTAAAACAAAGCATAGAAAGTCTACCGGCATATACGTAACTATCTGGGTTGCATTGTTGTACCGTTATCTAATTATTCGGTTGGGACTATGAAAGGTTAAGTAGCCTCGGTGGAATTCGAACCCATGCATGGACGCGGCCTACGATTTTGTACAGCGCACGCCCTACCAGTTGATCTGCGACCCTTGATCAACACTATCGGTGTGACCTCGCAGCTCGGCTGGTTGAGCATAGGTGGCGGACATGCGTGGGTTCGAATCCTACAGAAGGTTCTGTACTTTGCATTATCTCAACGTCAAACTTCAATCTGCCAAACGACAATGTGAACAATTATTCGTTTGTCAGGTATAAGCAGTGTGGTATGGTTAGGAATCCACAGAGGTAGGATGATCACGCGTTGAAACACCCCGGTAAGCTGTTAGGGTGCCCTAACGTCTGGGTCAGGCCCTTTATTTCAACGTTTTCGGTATCGAATACTTGGCACGCAAATGGAGCTTTGACTGGTTCTAAGGCCGTCTGTGGTACGGCGTCTCCCTGCATTGGAAGTCTACAATGTGTGTCGTCTTACAAATAGAACAGTCATAAGAGGTCAGTATCTTTTCAATGAAGAACAATTTTCTGCTACAATCATTTTCTCTCGGATCATCTCTGAGCGGTTCGGAAAATGCATAAGATTTCAGTTGAATCATTGAGTTTCATGAAAGTCGAAGAGTTTTGATTTCAAGAACAACTGAAGTGGTTAGTGTTGACCATAAACTGTTTCTCTCTGTTGGCGAACTTTGCACCTGAGCGTGCAATTGTTATTGACGAAGCGCTGCCAAGGGGATCCTCGTTTCGAACCACCAAATCAGGTTATTTGATATTTTAGGAATAAACAATGTTGAAACATAGACAATTTCATCAGTAAATGTCCTTTTAGTATCATTTTTGTGCAAGAAAAGTGAGAAAATTCATATCTTGACGGAAAGAGTAAAGTCAGAAGTGTTAGTAGTACGTGTCGGGCGGTTACTTCGATTCAGCAAAATTTAATTTTATACGGTGAAAAGTGCTGGGTTTGGAAGATAGCATGATAGCACGAATCAAACATGCATAAGGCAAGGTTAGGGCACCCAGAAGATCTGCTGCACTTTGGAGGCCCCCAGCCGTCATGAGTGAACTGTGCTGATTGAAAGCGTTTAGTGTTCGTTATTCGAGGTGAAGGCGGCTACGTACGTGACCGAAAGAATTATATACATCCGCTGGTTGGCGATATGATTCCACAGATTAGAGTACGACATATTCAGTTGAAGCCCTAGAAAGTATCCTTTCGGGGTTAGTCATTATTCCGGATCAATGTTTTCCTTATGGAAACGTGTTTACATGTTACGGATAAATCTATCCGACACTGAACGGCTTTGGACGTGTAGATATATTGAAGTCAAATCAAGATTAGGCTTGTTCTATGGTGAAACACACAAAGTTCGCTATCGTCCGAGACGGTACTTTTTGCTAATAATTTCAAATACGTTAGACACAGAGGATACTGACCAGCAGATTGTACTCAAATGGTTGTGGTTATGCTAATTTACTAACAACAGTCCCGTTCACGAGAACGCACTTATTGGCAGACATCAACCAAAACCGGTGCATGGAAACGTATGGTTAATGGTTCTGAAAACTGAACGTTTTTCTAAACAAGCCAAATGTCTTTGCGTACTATGAGTACACAGTGAATTTCTATTCAAACATACGGTGTTGGTGGTACGCTTATTCAGTCGCTTTGGACCCTATGGATGAAGATTCGAGCCCAGACACTGCCACCCAACTTTGGTGGTAGGCAGCTTTGCTGTCGTCCGGTATAATACCACCCGTAACCTAGAAGGCCTTTGTGTGATCCGCCACTCTAAGTCCCAGGGGTTTAGTTACCGGTTTTCATCACTGAACAGCAGGTCCTCGTGGCTATGGGTCTTTCCCCGTTTACTGTTTATCGCACGAAAGTTTGAAATACAAAAGTGATTAATAGAACAGATTCAGTTAGAAGAGCATTCTCACTTGCACACTCCCGTCACAATGGAATCGCATTCTTTGGATTGTTTACTTCCATGTCCCTCTTCCTCTCTACAAACCAAACTTGATCAAATTATCATGCATCCACAACAAGCGTTCGCAGTGGGCGACCGTGGCGGCACCGGCTGAACTATGATATCTGACAGATTTCTTATGTGTCAGAGACGAAGCATTCTGATAATTGTTTTTAAAGGATGACCACTCAGTTTTATAAAACTATTATGTCCCTGACTCTAGTTCAAGTAATGTTTTACTATAAGAAAGAGGTATTTCTAACAAAGTGTTTATTAAACAAAACTAAAAGCCAAAATGTTTCATACGCAGTGCTCAGGAGTCAGATGCACAGGACAATATTGCATCTGCCTTAGCCAGTTGACTATTCAGAACAAGGATAAAGTTTGCGTGACATATGGACTAAAATAAATGAATTCAGTGGCATTTTCCCATTCTTTCCGGCTCCTAACCCACTGGAGTTGAAAAGAAAAAGAAAATAATTTTCTATGTTTCGTGCAGGCGCCTATTAGCCCAGAATGAGTAGTATTCATCGCCAAAATATAAATCGTCTCTTCCATACCGAGTCATTCCAATCTCTACAGATCAATAGAAGAGGTACCAAGTATCACGCTAAAACTGTTATCAATATGCTGAATGATTGACACGTGACATAATTACCACTTGCATGAAACATGTTTCAATAATGTTCGGTCAACCTATTCCAGCGTGCACTTGATTACACCAATATTATTTCATTGTGCACCGCGTGTACGTGATGCATACCGCATAGATTTTGCTGTATACATCCACAGGTCTAATCGAAACTGAAGCAACCGGTCCCTGTGGAAAACTTGTCGGTTCGTATAGGCAACAGTATTTATACTGAAGGAAGTTTTTTACCAAATAATAGTAAACAAGCCTTGATGAGTCTTTATAGACGTGAGTTTTCTGATTCGGTTATACTCAGCTAATGGAATCGTTCAGAATTCAGCGGATACTCCCATTTCGTCAGTAGTGGTTGACCTTGACCGTGATGAGTTAAGAGGAAACTACGGAGAATGGAACAGTTTTTGTTAACAGCAAATTAACATTGCTAATAAGCAAGATGTAAAGTTTGTCTACACTAATAATCGATTCGTCTGCCCTTGTTCTTTGGGACTTTTTCGAGTCTCTTCGGCATCGAATCCATCAACTTTGTTATGAAGTTATTTTCTATTTTATGCTCCATTACGTATTGCACTTTTGCCTCCAATGTCGAAAATACAGATAGGACAATAACCTCTCTCTTCAAAATAGAAAACAGATGTTTACTTACATTGAGGTCCAGGCTATTAGGAGGAAGTTGCATGAACTGGATATTAGAGTCACGCATCTTTTCTGAAATCTAAAAGCAAATAATAGGTGAAACAGACTTAAAATAAATAAATTAATTAACTAACCTGTGGTGAAAATTGACAGAGAGTTGTTAAAGAATTTCATTTGGTTATCCAACACAGTTGCTATAATGGATTATTTATTATATAGATAATGTCTCATAACAAATAACCGAGATGGAAAGGATTTATGGAATTAATTTAGGATGATTTCTTAATCATTCCTATCGGAAAATATTGCGTTGTCATACTTGATAAAGTTCGGGGTTTTCATGTTCAGATCATTTAATCTTGGCACTCAAGGTCAGACACTTTTGGAGACAGAAACTACGTAGATCGAATTAGGCATGAGATAAATTATTTTCCATACCAAAAGCATTAATGCAGGTGATAAATTTGATCCTAAAGAAAATATTTCAATGCATCACAATCGGCCAACACTGTATTTCTCTCTGTAGTGCAAACGCAGTGATTCACTTAGTTGTTTGTCAGGAGTAATTGAGTCACACTCA
>UZAN01039415.1:80097-99358 GCA_900618425.1 Echinostoma caproni | reverse complement strand
CTTGAATTAACATTTATTCAAGGTTTTGCATTGTTACACCTTACAGACAGCGTGAATGTGATCGAACACACGCACGTTCTGCGTACGGGATAGACAAGGTCATTCAAGGTCAATCGATTGCAAATTGCTGCATATGTGTTCCTCCAGCCCGAAAACATCAAAGTAGAAAGGTGAACATGTGTTTTCTCTGACCGTACAAAATTGACCTGGTTATTTATCAAGCGAGAGAAAGAGCTATTGGTTGAGCGAAATTCGTCCCGAACCCACGTGACCCATGCGATGTACTTGTTCACGAATTATAGATAGGCACCCGAATCCCTCAAAGATCGGCGGTGTGCATGAACAGAAGTTGCGAACTCGAATCAACAGAAGTGGTATATGTGACAAACTATTTCGACTTGATGCAATCGACATGAACGGTACGAAAAAATTGGAATTTACCAAATAATACGTTTGAGGGTATTCTGGTATTCATGTGTGATTCTGTCCGTAGGTGCATGTGTGCATCCGATTTTTGTGAGATGAAACACCCACAGCTTGCACAGCCGTTGTCCACTACCTCAGACTTCCTGAGAATGCAATCAATAAATCAGCACGTTTAGTCGTGTGTGTGTTTGTGTGTGTGAGTGTGTATGTGAATGGAGAAAGCTCACAGAGGGAGAGAGTGAAACAGAGATGGATCACAAAAATTCAATGGATGGTTTCTTCTAGGAAGAAAGCGTATACATGAGATAAAATAAAATATTAGTAGTAGAGGTTTGATGATGAAAAAAATTGAACATTGAGAAACAGAGACACAAGTAATCGAAAGAAGCGGTGACCTGTTCCAGTTTCTTTATTCCAATCCACGAGTATTCGGAGTCCAGTATCTGAAAAGTAAAAAGAAAGCCAGTTGCAACTGAAAACAGATTCACATATCGATTCGACTTGGTCAAATTATATACAAAAGGCCTTATAACAACATCACGTTTCAAGATGGTGCTATTGCGCACAACCTTGCACTGTCAGACACTAAATCGACGCTGGACAGTTTAAGTTTTTGAAACTAGCTGATCAAGACGACCTAACATGGGTAATCACATGCTAACTTTGACAACAATCCAGCATGCTGGAAATGATATTGTTTTCTACTTTCGCTTACGAGTTCCACATACATTCCGTGGCATCAGCATTTGCTCCCAGTAACAACTGATTGATCGATCGTGTAGTACATGAAAATGAAGTCCGCATTTGGAATGTCCAGGATTCTCACGCCTGCATTGCTGTGGACGTCCAGCACGTCACCGCCAACATAAGTTGAGAGTGAGTAGTGTGCACATCTCATTGGTACTTTTGGTTCATGGGTTTTTGTGTTCACAATGACCATTTGATATTAATTTTCGCTAAGTTTCACTTTTTTGTCTCCTGTTCTTTTAAAATCTCATATTCTACGTCCTTCACCTATTACTGTTGTCTTTTTGTTGATGACCGATAGTCACCGTGGGTTACAAAGTAATTCAGTCTTTTCTAGTGACGGATAATTTGAAGGAAATTATGGTAATAAGTTGTATCTATAGCTCTCCACGGATTGGTGGACTACGGTTTATGGTTTCTACTCCAACCCTTTGTTATTTTTTCACAATGCAATTATAAGTACAACTGTAGAGTAGATCAAACACAAACGATGCTCCCTGATCACAGTAAACCAACCGTGAACAAGTCTTTTGGGTTATCCAATCCAACAGTGATAAAATTGTACCTTGCTCTCCTAACATCCGAACTGAAAACGGAATATATCCCATCACACAGAACAAAGAAGAACCCTATCACAATTTTATTACCAACGTNCCCCTGTTCGATGAGTCAATTTTGTTCTTCTACTTATTTGTTCTATATAATGGTAGAATTGTGCGTTTGCAACTGAATGAGTCGCACGTGAAATTTCGTGGACAGTAGTTATTTATGTAAACGGGTCGGAAAAGGGATGGAATGGGAAGTGATGCAACGTACCACCAAAAGCGACGCACGATTTTGCGTAGAAAGATGCATAGAACGATGGGGATCATGCGAGACTGGCTGCTGAAAATGAGGCCGCACGAGTATGTTATCTGACAACACTGAGGCAAGCGACTGGATGAGTTACATGACATCGGAATAGTCCATTTAGTTTACGCACGGTAAAGAAATTGTGTAAAAGGTCATGGTCCCTTAAAACGGCGTCAACATTACCACGTCCATTCGTTCAGTGTCGTGCAGGTCAGAGGGAAGCGGTTCGGTTGCAAACTTGAAGGTTTGCAATAAGAGGCCCGACAAAGACGGGAAATGATAAACAGAGCTGATGGGTTTGCAGAATGATTACAATAATGTTTGCTACTTGTCGTCCGTCAACAAAGAGAATTTCTTTGTTTTGGTGACTCATCAACTGGTTAATACATCACATTTTATATCACATCATTTTGTATAGAAAAGCAAAAACAAAACTAATGATACACTCGATACAGTCCGAACGTTGTTCGGGTTTGACACGTTGAAAACTAATGATCATTCAAACGGGGATTGTTGTTATTGTTTTCTGTCCCAATTTCACAAAACCGGATATGGCTGATCCTGTCATCGGAACTTAGGCTTGGTCCGTGTGAATTGTGTGATTTCGGGGTGGTGGGGTGGGATCGTGAGGAGAAGGAGGAGGTGGTGTGTCGCTGGGTGTATTCCGGGAATTAGGACAGAATTTCATTTGTCTTGCGATCTGGTCCAGAGGCTAATTGGAAAACACCAACTAAGATACGATATGCTCCAAACTGCGTCACAATTGACTCTCTGAGACACATCTCTCGTTTATTGACACCAATCCCGGATAAGTCGAGCTAGACGACTGGGATAAACCCCAATCATGATTAGCTTTGCGTTCCACTAAATTTATCCACATAAATCAAAATTAAAGTACTTGCGCGACCAGGTTGACAGGGTCGGTAATTAAATTATTCACTTTACGAATATTTGCCAGGCCTGTGATAAAGTTTGTTAGTTTAAGCAGAGCTGCACGCAAATCATGTCACGAAAACGAGTTCACACCAGATGCGTTTCATTCCTTACCGACTGATCAGACAAGGAGATTAGGCACATTCTAATTACTGTTGAACAAAATTCGTATAATTAAACTAATCAATTGCTAAAACCGGGCAAAACGTTATACCACTTCATCGAAAATGTATTTGGGTTGGAAATGGGTATTCCAGCAGTACCCATCAAACAGGTGACATAATTCCAGAACTCGGAGGAATTATTGGAATTTAACCACAACTTTAACAGAATATGTTTTCAACACTGGAAATCAAGCATACGTAAATGGAGACCGGTAACTGGTTGTGTTTCCGGTTAAAAGTTCCTAACAATTGCGTAGTGTGATAACAGGCCCTGATAAGTATTGTGTCCGAAAAGGAACAAACGAAAATGTTAGCAGCTGTTTCACGCATGCAATTCAGTCCAGTCGGTTTTCATTTCCGGTTGGTTGGTTACTGATTGGTGCAGAAATAAGCACTTTATCAATGTATTACACCTATTTTAGCAAATAAGGGCGAGTGCAGTTCTGTCTCAACAGCAAACACCATGTATCATTGAGTTATGTTATGACCGGGTACAAAGAGAAAAACACTCCTTGAATCAATCTTCAAATGATAACCAAATATGGGAACCGGTTTGTTCCGTGGATTGCCTATCCTTATCAGAAACCAATATTTATTCGAGAGTTTGGAACTTCACACAAACAAAACCCAATCAACTTCATGGCTCCATACTGCACTCGTTATCATTTGAATCAAGCATGAACCCTACTGCTACTAATTTTCGTTTACAGTTAACAAGAACAGTATTTTCATAGTAAAATGGAGGTGGACAGAGCAATTTCTCGCAATCCCATTTCAGTTTATTACTGCTTTCATTCGGCAGCCAAGGTGAGCTTCGTTGGTAGACATATACAAAGCTTTACAGAACAACGAGCCAAGTACGAAGGCCAAATAAGATGTTGTGGATTATAAACAACCAAGCCGTGCAGTGGTTTCCAATGAACAGAACTAAACAAGACGTCAGCTGAGAAAATGCCTCCATCCATGCAGAACATATAATCCGAACACAAAATCACAGAGTATAAACATGCTGCTCCATAGTGTGTCATAGAACGTCAACTCATTTCGGGGCTTTGTTTTGATTGACTCTCATCCCAGTAGATTAGGGCAATCTTCTCAGTGATTGTCACTGAGTGCATTATTCGGCTGAGCAGTTTCTGTGAGAGAAAATTTATTTGCCGTATTTTGTCCCTTGCTTTACCAAATGTCGATCGCTCTTTTACCCAATAAACTTCAATTAATGCTAATCAAATTGATAAGCAAGGGAAAGAGCGAAAAACGCACTTTCAGGAATCCTCTTATTCTCGTAGAAATGAATAGAGCGCTTCAAATAGAAGTCGTTTATCACCCAGTATCTGACTTTCCATTAGGGAACATTTACCCATTGCAGAGCTCGTGTGGTAAAAGCCCAATTTGAGTGAACGCCCTTTTGCATCCCCCGGACCCCCTCCCCCCTCAAATCACGTTTTCTACCAAAATTGCGAACTTTCCCCGGTGTAGACGTTGTGAGTACATGTTTCGGGCGTGGTGATCAGTGCACCGGTTTGGCACGGGATGACAGATATCCCGGTATTGCTAACAACTTAATGCATGCAATAGTAACTAAAATAAAACCAGACACAACTGACTTCGCAAACGTTGGAGAAATATATCGTACAATTTTTAGCAAGTTTGTGAAAGCATCTAATTCTCATGAACGAATAACAAACACGTCATTTATTTCACGGTTTCGACAAGAAAATAATAAAACTGTGTTTGTGTGCTGTCCAGACGAAATGCGTTATAAATAAATTTATTGTCTATTCGGGACCTGCGTTCATCCGGATCTTGAAAACCGAACAACAAACCCGTTTAGAGCACGACAACTCAAGTGCAACGACGTAGTTCATATTCAAAATTACTTAATAGATTCAGTGGGGTCACTTTCAGTGATCGAGGTCCAGTGGAGTCATTTATTGCAGACAACAAGGTTCCAGCTGAATTCGACTGGATATGACACCAACCCAAGTTAGAACAGTTGCACAGAGGTCATGTAGGCTTCTAATTGAAACGTGTCTCCGACAGTCTCGGTATGGTCGGGGTCTCCCTTCTCTTGAACCTCAGGAAATACTCCTATAGGGCGAGGTGTCTCAAATAACTTCAGTTTGGAGGAAGGTCTATTCACTGCCTTCCCGTAGCGGAGGTGTCTCTTCACCAAAGTGAGCGGATGAAAAACCGAAATCCGGTGAACCACTGGCAGCTCATTTGGGGAATTTCTGATTCCAAACCAACGAAGAAGAAGCGTACAAATTACACCACACCTTCCTGACTGTGGTGGTGGTCAGTGGCTCGATGGGGCATCATAGTGCATTGAGCATCTTGGAGGTCGGGCTCCGTCATCGCGGAGTTGTCGGTCAGTCTTTGGCTAGTCAGGCGCTCCGGTTGTGAACTCTCGAAGAGAATTCATCTAATTTGGTTTGAGTAACCTAGTAGTATAGTGGCCTCGGGCCTCGAACTTTTTTTAATTTCTGATAAAGGTTATTATACCGTGATTTGTTTCGTATACGGTATAGACTCAGACCTGAGTCATATATATATATAATGTATACATATATATATATATATTTACTAAAACCTACTTGCTCTCAATCGTTAATTAACTTGATTGATTAGCTAACTTTCAGGATGTACTCATTTGAAAAAAATAATTAAAATTAAGAATGAATGCATTTTAACCGTGTGAATAGGTTGAATTCTTATCATGTGATTTGGCACGGCATAATCACCTGGTATAACTTAAGTTCACCAGTCAGGTTGTAATTTTTTTATTCAAAGCTATCTAAACTTATCTCATAATTTTTGCATGTTGTTTGTGTCGGGCGCAACTCAGACGCGTTCACCAGTTCGGGAACAGCGGTAGTAAACTGGTTGATCGTTCCACCTTCGATTCATAAAGTTTGTGTATCATAATGAAAATCGACATGAAACATAACATCAAGCTACCGGAGTTGAGAAGGATGTGCAGTCATAAAATCAAACGTTAAATCCTTCTCTAGAGATTTTTTGTTACAAAAGAAGACACTAAGATAGAAGTTGTTGATCGGAGACAGAAACACTTCACCTAGCAAACAGCCTTTTCCAAACCTCAGTGGACTCAACGACTTTATTGTTGAAGGTTATATATATATATTCATTTTTTCGATAAACCTGAAGCAAACCTCATTCGAGAGCGATTTCAAAACATGAGAAGGACTACATCGGAGTAGGGCAATATTTATACCCCGGGACCATTTTGTTTCGTCACAATAAGGCACATTCAGAAAGAAAAGCAATGTTTGAATAGAGATTTAGCATAGAAACAAAGTAAAGTAAAATATATTTAGCCAAAAAGACAAGATTAGGGATAAAAGGCCCATGTCAACACGGTAGGGACAAGTTAAAATACAGTTATTTACATTGACATCCGAGAGTAATCGCTTCAGAAATCTTAGCATTCTTACGATTCATTAATTGAAGCTAACCCAGAACGCCGTAACCCGGTCGATCTGGTTTGCGTCATCTCCAATGCTGTGGTCTTTTTACCCCTCCCGTAATTGTTTATCGGTTTTATTGGATTTCACTTGACTTTGTGACCCTGCTAAATCCTTGTATAGGCATTGTGTTTCAGTGTATGCATCTTGTTGAGATGCCACGAAATCGTCCTGGACGCAAAGCGTGCCGTATTGTGATTCGGTCTTATCTTTTGGTTTTCACATTTGTCAGTTCACCAAGCGTGGCAATTCGTTTGCATCTCCATTGATTGTGCAGTGGCGCTTTATTTCTTGTGTTCTTTTCGGTGACTAATTTTGTCCTTGGTTCTCACTGTGTTCAACCTGGTTCGCCGCCGAACTAGCGTCAAGTGAGAGCGGGTTGGTCTATCTTGTGGATTACGTTTCCTGGTCCGTTCCCGGGTCACAATGCAACCATTTGTTGCATGATTTGATCCCAGAGTCGCATTGGCGCGTACAAGTAATGTGTCTAATCACTGAGTTAATTGAAGCGTAACAAACCTCGAGCAATTCTCTGACATGTTCGACCGTCCTGGCGGACGATCCTCACTGATCTAAAATCAAATTTCAGTTCATTGATACGTTCTTGAACAGAAACGGGGGACAGTGAATCCTGCCTTTGTCTACGCCAGTTTTACAGAGAACCAAGTGGAGTACAGTGAGAATGAAACGCAATACATGCACACTTACATACATACATACATACATACATACATACATACATACACACACATACATACATACATACATTCATGCCAATATATATATATATATATGAGCTGCGAAAACCGATTTCCAATGTCTTGTTATATGTACACATGCAACCACGAATGAGTCCAAACCTAGAACACGTTTATAGAGGTGAACGCCAGAGATTTACGCTGGACAGAATGGAACGGAAATTGTCCACGGGGATCATCTTCACTCAGACCAAACAATCAACAAAGCACAAATTGCCGATCCGGAATTCGCGGAAGGGACTGTAATTTTTCTAAAGATGCCTCAGCTGTGAAAAGAAAATAACAGTTCAGACTTTTCTTAAGAGAACTAGAAAACATGGTTGAGTAAAAATAACAAATATTGCGGAAAACGAAGCCAGGAATGGCAGACAAAGTGGGATCAAATTTTTCCAACATCAAGCCGTCTCAATTTACCAGGAGTACTCAGGAAGGGGGAGGCCGTATCATGTTTCTTTCAGACGTACTCTGCGGTACTTGATAGTGTAAACTATGCATTATGAGATGGTTTAGTGGGGCACAACGGACACAAAACAATGAATAAATATACACTCAAAGCATCTCCATGAACGTGGAAAAGACAACCAGACTATTTGATAACGTAGGAAGTCAGACTATAAGCAGCAATCGGTGTGGTTCGTGTGTTTTTATGCCGTGAAGACATAGATTCATCAGTATTGTGATTATTTGATAACTAGTTGAAAGGTGGCACATCGATAAACACTCGGAGCGGGGGTGGGTGGGTGGGGTGAGGGGAGGGGACCGATAGTCCGTTTGATAAACCACAAGACAGTTATGCACTGTATTAGCGCAAGGCACGTACCAACCTTTCATCGATTACGCTTGCGGCGGCACAAACGTGTTCCATGCGGAAATGGAAACTAGTTGGAACAGGGCTGAAACGGTCGTGTATTAACTTGGCATTTATGTACGTGCAATCGGACCTGAGCTTTTCGATGAGTAATTTGCTTCCAATTCCGTTCCAATGGAGAATCTCGAAGCCAAATCAGCTCATGTGTAGTGATATTTGCGATAAGAATGTATCGAAATCATTTGCTTTCTGGGATTTTATCACTAATTACTTAGTTGTGTAATTCATTCGGGTAGATGCTCTCACATAAATACTAATCTAGATTATTTTCATCCTTCTATTATTACGTTCTGCGTCAGCGAAAAATAAATGAGTAGCTGAAACGCAGCAATCAAACTTGGGGGAAAAATACGTGCTGGGTTAATTAACATACTAAATATTCTTCTTCCATAATTACTTATCATAAAAGTGAAATAAAAACCGTATTCTGTGTCTAATTGAGGTTTGGGGAAAAATTATAAAAATACATGTTCAGAAGTGATTCATTCTAAAGAACGAAATAAGCCCAAAGCCCATTACCCGTAAACGTGCATGAGCAATATGAGTGGATTATTAGTTCTTTGACGCAATCAGCTTTTGTCTGATCTTCTAAACGTTCGTAATGGGACTGATGTTAGTGTGCTAAAAATAACCACAACACGCTTGATAACTCTATTCGTCTAACTTTGTTTCCAGTGAGGAGTAATTTTTTCTATTTCTGTTTCCCCTTACTAGACATAATCGTTCACGAAAGATGTGCCACACAACAAACGGAGACCAGCCAACTTGATGCTCAGTTTGCGGATACAGTAGTCGAGACCAAACTGTTCATGTGTGCCATTGTTTCAAGTCGAGCAATTTCTTAAAAGCGCAAACGAATATAAGTGAACAAGACAGTCCCTCTGTTTCGACTCTGATCCGATTTGAGAATCAGGTTACTATAGCCGTTGAAAGAATTAACATCCTCGTTGCCTAGCGATCCCGACGGTCCCGCTTGTAGTGCACCTTTGATTAACGAACTCATATTTTATTTACCACCAGATGTGAAAATAAGCAATTATCAAAATTTTCTCTGTTTGCCTGTATTTTCTCTTTACTTACACGAAAGTGTTATTCACTTCATTGTTGTCTTTCAAGTCTAACGTTGGAGACCGAAATCCGAGGAACGAACGGGACAGAGCGCACATAAAACGCACATAGCCTACATTCTGCTCGACTCTAAACATACTACTTTTCACGCTACCACGACGAGAACATATTCCTTATCTGAAATGTATAGTGAAATGTGATCAGAGTTTTGTGGACCCCATTTAACAAACAGAAAAATGTGCACCCTGTTTGGGAAGCACAAGATTGATGGAAAGCAAATCAGTTCAGTGAACATTACCCCTGTTGACGAAAGTGTCCAGATTGACGGAGTTAAAACAGTCAAAATCTACAACTACCCGTTCTCACGTCGGTGTTATTCAGACTATATGAAAATGCAGGGCACATGGACAGACACATCGAAACGTGATCCTAGTTAACTCAGTGAGGATGTGTTCGTCAATAATTCCTCATGAATTCCGTTCAGTTTTTATCATACAAATTTATAATCTGATGTGATTCTCATATTATCCACCACGCCTACTTCACCTGACTTGATTCACATCAAAAAATATACAAGTATTGATCATCCTCGTGCAAGATGATTCTCAAAATAGAAATATTTCTCAGCTTCCCCACATCGATAGCCATGGGTATAAAACGGATATCTCGAACTTCATTTCTCTAGCAGCGCCATCTGACCTTAGTTGCCATGACCAAATTTGCATTAGTTCAAAAGTGACTGGTCGAAATGAGTAACAGTGGCATGAAGATTTATTCTTTCTAATAAGCGAATACTGATGCATGAGGGTGTTTATTCTGTGACAATCAATTATTCTAAATAGAATACAATTTTCCATGTGATACAAAGTCAATATACAAGTAAGTTATGATGTGTTATTAGCATTCATTCGAAATAAATGTGGTTACAAACTCCGCACACGCAAAATCTCTTATCATTAAGAGACTAAAAATATATTTCATAAATAGTTGATGAACTCCACTCCCAAAATGGCTGGCTGAAGTGCTCAGTTTATTGAAAAAATGAAACCACTTTGTGTGCCGTTCATATTGATCCTTTTCATGCATACATTTAAGTACTGTTTTTCTCTAAAATATTTGCATCAGCAAAAAAGTTGAACAAAAGAAGGCAACTGTAAAAGTGAATAATTTCACAGAAATTCTGTGTGACATGGGGTAATACTGCACACATTCTCGTGAATGAGGACGAAAACGTTTGGGAATGAGATGCATAGATTTGGGAAAAGTTGCACGAGTAAGGTCAATATCTGCATACACACATATATATATATATATATCGGCTTGCAAACCAACATAACAACTGGTCCTTGACATTTTTGAAAATAGCAGCCTGCATTCATGTTGTACACGTTATAATACTCTGATTTGTTTTATATATGTACAGCTATCACAAAGCACGAACAATCGACGTTGACATTAAGTGCCGCGCACAGAATTTCTCTTATTTTTTTCAAATACATTGATTGAAAGGAAGAAACGACCATTTTTTTCATTTTTTGTTTAGCATCCTCAGTATACGTATTGCGCGTATTCAGTTTGTATAAATGATTCACTGAATAGTATTTATCTAAAAACTTTAAAATATTTGCCAAAGTCCCCTAATCAACAGGAAGCTGTTCACTTTTGGCATTTATATAAATGTTTGTGTGAAAACTAATCTCTTTTGATGGGAACAGGTCAGTCAACCCACATTGAATTTGTGATACGTTCCTGGCAAGTAAATCTGCCCCGAGGCAAAGTATGACCTGATTAAAACCGGTCAGGTTTTTTGTCCAATGCTCTACCCTGTTCACTAGCCTCACTCACGTTTCTCAACTTCCCAATCTAAGTCAGAGTACCATTAGGATTCCAGTGTGTGGGGCGTAAAAAAAAGCCTAACCCAGTAATCAATTTCGAAGGAATCGCAAATACACTGAACAAGCAATCATCAATTTTTGTATGACTGAAGAACCAGAAAATGATACTGTCAATTCAAATGTGCTACGAAGCAAGCAACATGAACTACTGAATTCGATAGCATTGTCAATGGGGAAAGGTAAGTGATCAATCACACTACACAAGTGGAATATACAGGGGTTGGGAAACTGGTTCGCAGTATTAACTTTTCAGAGTCAACACCGATTGGGCAATCAGATTGGCACTGCTAGACCACCACCACTGTCAACACAGAAATATAAAAGTACACTAGCTTGCCCTGATCCTATTAACTTATTCATTGCCTCCATTAATTTATCTCTTATCAAGACCACAACGCAGTATCACTTGTCCCTGACTCGATGCCGTTCAGGGGAGCCTACATGAGCTGTGATACTTTAAGATTAGCCTGTATAACCAATAGGCGCGGTTGCACTTACATGAGCCCATATTGCTTTTTGCTATTTGTTAGCTCAAGCAAGGAAGAAGTAAAACACGCAACATCAATGAACGAGAGCGTATGGGAAAAAGAAGTGCGCTAAAAATGTTTAAATAGATTAAGCAACCCATATTGAGCTGAGCTTCCGATTTGCTACATTGGCGCGTAAAACTGGGATTGTATTGAATTGCAACGAACGCTTAGAGCGATTTCTGGACAACATTTTGGGGGTGCTACAGGTTGCCAAATAAAAGCACTTCTGCAGAGAAGAAACGGGTTTACATATCTGTACCTTTCAAGGGTGACACAACTGCCGATATGGTGACACGTAAACTGAGTAGAGTTGTGGAAAAAGCATTCCCTGCAGCAAAACGGCGTATTGTGTTCATCTCCAGGCCACTTCTGTACTGTTCTGTGGGGCATTGTACATTGGCCGCACGAGCAGACGTTTAGCTGAACGCGTCCGTGAGCACCACCCGGCCAGGTTGAATAGTGCCTTGATTAGGACCATCAACAGCTCAATCGTTTTGCACATAGTGAAANAACCACGTAGTTAATATGGCCGAGTCATTTCGACCCCTGTACTTGGTTTGCACCCGCCGATCTAAGAGGATTCGGAGTCGCATTTTGGCCAAAGCGGAAGCGATCGGAATCCACCTACATAATCCCTCCCTGTGCTCCCCAAAACAATTCGTAGGGATATTCGGTCTTCCATGGCCAGCACCACACACGACGCAACTATCCTCCCCACCCACCCCTAATGATCCGAACCAGTGCGCATGTGTGAGGACCAAGGCATAAGCAACATCCGGGTCATGAAATTGGAATGCTAATTATCTCTTTTCCAACTTGTCAGGAATTCTCTTCTTTTCCAAACAGTTTGATTTAAATTGTGATGTATTGGCCTGTAAAAGAGTCACTGCAAACGAACTTTTTCGCTACTTAGTGCTTTCTTACAATGAGCAATGATGGTATATTCGGACTATTATGTATAAAGTTTTGCAAGCGATGGAGCTCACATCTCAAATCGACCATCGTACCCGTACTTAGATTAATCGTTAGATTATCATACTCATAAATGAAGTCACAGTTGAATAAGTAACTGAATCTAACTAGCCTCCAAATAATGCCTTAGATGACATTCAGTTCATTACAAACACCTTCCTCAACTACACAATGTCGTAGAGCAGTACTGCAGTATGAAAACAGCACTTTCAACCACTTACCTGTTCACATGTAATTCACACTATCTGACTAGGACAGTGGGACGACTATGCAAGGCACTTCAGCGTGATGTAGCACGTAGTCACTGACGCTACCGATCAATGCACGTTTGACTGCGCCCAAACCGCGACAACCCATCACAATCATACTCGCCCCGTATTGTTCCACCGCGCGCACAATACCATCACCCGGACGGGAAGCGTTCATCACAGCAAAATCGTGCGGGATTCGTTTGGATTCGCACAAGAAGCCGTAGTCATTACGTAACTTGTTGGTCTGATCGATGCTGACAACGGGGGAGGGGATTAATTACAAATAATGATTAACAATCAAAAAGAGATCACATTTCGAACGTTCATAATAAGATAACGCACCATCACCGACAAAAAACCTATAAAAAACTGGGTAATATTATTGCAATGTTAACTAACTAACTAACTAACGAGTTCAAAAACCTAAGAGAAAGTCTTATCAGAGTTACGGGATTGCAACAGGTGCACACTGATATCCGAAAACAGTCATGCTTTTTTGTTCGCATTGCTAACCGCCTCCCTATTAAATTGCCTTCAATCATCATTCCTGTCCTTCTGATTCTCTACAACTGTTTTTTTCTCTCACTCACTCCCCTTCATTTCTACCCAAACTTCTTTCTTTTTTCAGTTAACACTGTTGTCGAGAAAGAGTATGTGAAACCGCATGATTTATGAACCCTGCCGTTTCAAAATACAGCAATAGCAGTGATAGGGTTTGTTGCATGTGTCTCGTTCTTTTAAAACACTAAGATCCCAAATACAAAAATCACACCAGTGTTCATGGATTTCAATCATGTAACTGAACGTGTGTGCTCTGGGGATAAAACGAGCCATCACTGAGAGAATAAGCGTTTGTTTTCAGTGCCATGGTAATACCTGGATCAGCTGATTTTCCATAGCCTGAATGCGATTGCTCCATAGTATTTGAGGCATATTGTGTGTGTGATTGGTTGAGACCAGGAAACAGATAACTTCATTCTAGATGTTTTGGTAGAAACTATGCATCCAAACTTCGTGTGTTGTTCACGTCCAAGTCAATCGTGTGTTTGCGACTAAGGGGCAAAATTCCAGACTGTGTGGTCTCATTCTATGCATACTCATTTACCTGATTCTGAGGAACAATGTACATCGGTCAGGCGATCGTCCGAACGGATTTATGAACACCACCCTGCGTGGCTGAACACCAAAACGATTAAGTTAAATGCAGTGATTTCACACCTAGTTGAAACAACTCACACTGTGGACGTGTCCGAGGCTTTCCGACCCCGGTACATAGTTCGTGGGCTATTATAGAGACAGGTTTGCTGTCGTATGCTGGCTACAGCCATAGCGGTGGGCATTTGTCAGCACAAACCCCCTAGGAGTGCCCATAAACAAGTTAGCAAGCGGTAAAACTTACCAGGCCCACTCCCAACACACACTGCATCACGCGGAATCTCGATGATTGGATAAGTGGACAAAGACATATGTGATCATGGTGAACCCGATTGCCGGCCTCACGAAGAAATCGTTTCTAGTAATCTGTGATTTTATCTTATTTTATTTTCGCAAGCCAATGTAATTTCTAAATAGTGACCTATGTTGAGATGTGTTGGCATGAATAAGAATCTTTTAAAACGAGCTTGTTCGCCACTCTGTTGTTTTGTTTGAAACTATAGTCCCTTTTTTGGACAGGTTAGAGCTTGGCGTTAATAAAACTGACATGGTTTTACACGATGTTTCTATGGGAGGGCTACATTTCCCATATATAAACGTTTGTTGCAACAACACAGTAAAGCACAATCGAATTTAAGATCAAAGATGTCCTATGGATTCGCTCAAAGCGCCACAGTTTAATAACAGGGGCTCATCTATGGTAAGAGGTTTACCTTTATCCCATTGGACAATGGTGCTGGAAATCGATGTATGTTTGAAATTATTTTACAATGCAATCAGCGCAATATGTATACTCACTTGTAGACAAACATCGTGCTAAAGTTACAATAATAATAGTAATAACCGGGTGATAACATGGGTGAATTGGGATACAAAACAGAGTGAAAAGAAGGAAAAACTGTTACTGTTAAATGCACGGGACTTCAAAAGGCAGATCGTACAGCGCCATTGACTTCTATTCCAAGCCATATCTCTCAGCTTCCCTAACCAACGACAAACCTCATCCCTTGGACCCCAACCTGGAAGGTGGGCTGCACCAATTGGAGCGAAACCTGAAGCCAGCTTCTTCATGCCTCTACGCCATGTCACCGTCTGACCGCCGCGGTGCTTCTTCCAGCCTTGCCCGGTACGTGTGAAGAGTACGGAAAGGTAGTCGATGGGCAGGCATACACAAACGTGCCCAGGCCATCGGAGCAATTACTTCTGTTAGAGAACGGCTATCCGCACCCAACACACGAAGACCAACCTCGTCATTACTCACTCGGTGTTCCCACCAGACACGAGTAGTGCTTCGGAGACATCGGGGGTTGAATACAGAAAGTCGATTAGCACCCTCAGCGCGGAGGGGCCAGGTCTCGCAACCGTAAAGTAGAACGTTATGAACCACGGCGATGTACATNTGGCGCCACAGGTGTCGCAGTTTAGCGAAAGCTGCTCTAGATTTCACTATTCGTGATTTGATCTCTCCAACAACACCACCAGCTGCGATCAAGCTCCCGAGGTATTTAAAGCTCTCAACTACTTCCAGCTGATCACTCCGGAGGGTAAGTGCAGGCGCAGGCTCCGGGCAGTCGTTTACAAGCACTTACTTTTGGAAAAGCACATACCAAATCTGAATACTTCGATCGCCACGCGATTCAAAGCGTTTTGTACTGCCTGTGTATTGTCACCTAGCAAGGCGATGTCATCAGTATATTTTAAGTCAAAGGCTCTGTTCCCTTGGAGAAGTTCGACTTCACCGTTTTCTAGACCGGACAGAGAGTAATAGCTTACGGATAAGTGCAATTTGCTAAATTAATGCAATGCATTTTTTAAAGCATTTTTAGACGAAATCAGTTCTGTGTTAACAAAAGGGGGGGGGGAAGAAAGGATCCATTTTCAGTTACTAAAATCAGGACGATCACAAGTCGGATTCCTTTTTACGTCTGAATAGTAGTTGATGCTCGGCGGTCAAACCACTCGAGCAGATCAGTCATTTCAGTTAAGTTTTTACAACCTTTAATCATGCACTTTCGGGCGCCAATTTCGGTTACCGTATTTTGGTGTCCAATTTGGATAAAAGAACGAAATGAAGATTGGAATGCTGAAAGCGAAAGATGGAGAGTTCATATAGAGTAGTGTTAGGAGAATAATGAGGGGACTCATGACACAGACATATCACTCAGTGTATGTAACCATCGGTGAACATCACCTCGGGGTCCCCAGCTAGGGAGCCTAACAAGGCCTAGTTTAATGGTTAGGGTTTTCATACTCTCATGACAGGTCTTTGTCTGACCACCCTCGACATTTGTCCAGCCATTGTCTGCCTCGTAAAACATCGCTCGCCGTGGCAACCTATTTGGTGGTATGCGCAAAACATGCCCCAACCAGCGTAATCTATGGAGGGTGCTCACTTGCTCCAGTGGACGAACGCGACTGCCTGAAACTCCGTTGCTCGTCCGGTTTCCCCACCAGACTCGTGCAGTGCGACGTAATCAACAGTGTTCAAACACCGACAATATATTTTTATCCTGTGCCCGTAGTGGCTAAGTCTCCGCACTGTAGAGCAGGCATAGCCGAACTGCCGCAGCATACACTCGACCCTTCACAGATAACCGGATGTCGTCACGGCGCCGCAGATGTCATAGGTTGGCAAATGCTAACTGAGCTGACACTTCATCTGTGATGCATCCTACAGGTGAGATGCAGCTTCCCAAATAAAAAACTTATCTAATTGCTCTTTTACTTCCCCAGTTGGAGTGAGGCTGGGTGCTGGAGCAGCCCAGTCTTGAAGTAACATTTTTTTGCAATTTGAAGGTGCAAAACGCATACCAAACATGGCTACACTGGCATTCAAGCTGTCCAGAAAAGCTTGCAACTTACCTGGGTTCTCACTTAGCAGCACAATGCCGTCTGCATACTCTAGATCAAACAGCCTGCCACCTGGGAGTAAATGGACACCTCTATCCTCGCACGAGGATAGGGTGCACGAACAATGCAACAAACTGAATCGGATCTCATATATTCATTCAGAAGATGTGACTCTGTGATCCAATTACGCTACAGAATAGAGGTCTTGTGTTTATCCGACAGCAAATGAAAGGGACATTCACGAAGGAGACGAGATAACACTTTTGTGCTCGCACAACAAAAGGGTGAGTGCAAAGACGAAAATAAACCGACAAAAAAATCCAGGCGAATGAAAAGATAGAAACGGTGTATTGTAGTTCAATGGCAAAAGAGTTAAAAATATCATGTCAACTTTTTTTAAAGAGTCTCAGTATCAGGCAAAAACAAATAATAATACCTTAAAAGGAAGATAAAGTCCAGTAGGTAAAACAAGCCAATCCAATTTATGCTTCTCAAACTCCTGAACAGTAATGTTTCTCTAAATGATTTAACACAGCGAAAGTTTCTATTTATAAATGCAGTAAATTAGTGTAAGTTACTGCTTCGATCTTCAATCAAAACACCGCATTGTATGGTTGATGTAAAGTCAATAATGTTCGCTCGTGTATTTCACGTGACTCTACTGAGCACAATTTAACAATCAAGCCGGATATGTGATCTGAGTATATCAATATTCATGAATTGCACGTGGATGACCACCAAAATCAATTCATGTTCGCAAATTTACACAGAGGGGTACTAGTTTTCCTTATTTATTCACCCTAAACGGATGTGACTTGTATTGCAGTTTCAAAGGAAAAAACGTTTTGCAATTCACGTTTGTTCTCTAACGATGAGCAAACAAAAATCTTTGCCACAAAAGTCAACTGTGTTCAATAGTACTGCTGAGAAGAATTGTCGGGCTTTCGTCAGGCTCATGAATCCGGCTAAACTAAAGCAGCTGTTATAAGAAAATCAGTTGAGCTATCAAGTGCTTAAATTGAACTGTAAAACACAGAGATGAGTTTTGATTTACGAGAATCCATATTATGAGAAAATAAGTAAAATCACTATCGTTTGATTCGATATTGTGGGTTCCGAGAGCTGGACGCGTGTTTTGCGAATGTCATGTGGCCAGGTTGGGAAACAACCTTAGTGCGACTTTGGCTAAAATCATTCCACATGATATCAAATTGTCATTTTAACTTGCCTGGGAAATATAACTCCCCCCGACTGCGTATTTTCGTTATCAAAAATGCTTTTGCACTGAATTTCATTATCTTAGTAGCTTCTTTAATGCTGTATAAATTCATCTGTTCAAATTTGGAGAGGAACCGTGCGTCAACCGCTCGCTTTGTTTATCAATTGGGCTGATTCGAAGCCACTTTAGTCCAGTGTGCGATTAGAGTTTTGAACCAACTTCATGATCAGGTCAACGCTAGCAGACTCAAAAATCAATGGTTTAGGGTTTCAATAAATTTTAAACAATTCGAATGTCCTAAATCCATCATATTGTAAGTCAGCCTCTCCTTCTACCCCAAGCTGTTTATTTCAGAACCGGGAAATGATTGATCACATTTCAATGAGAGCCATGTTCTGTGGATCAACCACTCCATTTAGACTCACAATTTACATTCTTTTCAAATAAAAACACTCCGTTTGAAATGAAAAATGTGAAGCGCTATTGGAGTAACTACCAGTTGCGCGAATACAGCACCATTCTAAAATCCTGTAGAATAAAACTTTTAAAAGGAATGCCTTTATTTATCCAGCATGATGTTACATTCATTGAAAATTATATACCCATACATATTGTTTGGACAGTTTTTCGATGCAATCTCCAGGTTCGACAGAGATTGTTAGGTAAGGAAAATTATGAATGTTTTCAATTACAAACACAATCGCATCGGACCCCATTAACATTAACCATAGATAACTAGGGTAACACAAACGCAACGCGATAAAAACGACAACCGTGCACAGCTCATTAACTAGATGCGGTGACAGATCACATTAACGAGATTTTGATGCGCAACGGGCTTTTCCATTGATCACAATGCTCGGCTATTTGATTTACGCATTCCGGTGCATCCCAAACCAGTGTGGATGGTGGATCGGACAGGGTGAGTTCCCTTAGCCGTGTCAAACAACCCTGTTCCATTCGAATGAGTTCTCCTGTATACATTAGAGTTTACTACAATCCCATTTGATCCATTCTATTGAATCAGTTTCAATAACTACTAATCCGCACACGTTCTCCGTTGTAATAAGCTTTCAATTTGCTCT
>UZAN01039415.1:65235-79114 GCA_900618425.1 Echinostoma caproni | reverse complement strand
AGATTGTGAAAGTTTCCAACAGAGCCATAAGCCCGGGGGCTAGTCCTGAGGTGAGCGAGACGCGATGCACACAACAAGCTCGCAAAGATGGGTTGTGCTTTATAGTGTAGATGGAATATAATAAACCCGGTTTGATCAGCCTCCCGTTTATCAAGCGGATAGCATGCTTGCTTTTTGCCGGTGAGGTCCCGGGTTCGATCCCCCGTTGGTTCGATGAATTCGCACTGCCGATGAGACCTAGCCAAGACAAAACAGCTGTAAAGTGCTTCCTTTCTACTTTTCTGGATAGGTTTGTGCTAGTGTAACCCAGTTTGGCATGCGTTTTGCACCTTCAAAGTGTAAAATCTTATTTGAATTCTGGATTGTTCCTACGCCTAGCCTTACCCTAATTGGGAAAGTAATAGAGCAAGTAGGAAAATTTTTCTATTTTTGCCGCTACATCTCATCCGGACGACGCATCACGGATGAAGTTTCAGGATAATCATACCCGATAGTTGGAGACACTGAGTAATATGACTGGGTGCTGTAAACAATGGCGTTCGTGCATCTTGTCCATTCATCTGCAAAATTAGTACAATGAAGTCCTCAATTTTCTCTTCGATCCCACTTTCAACCTTTCCTGTCTTTCTCCCCATGTTGATCCAACTGGACAGCCAAAAGGTAGCAACCAAAATTGACGCACAATGGTTCATGGTTAATGGTTGTGGAAACTGGAACTGAAACTGATAGTGCTTCCTAGCTTTTCAGACCACGCTTCTTTTGCTCTGTTCATGACAAATTCCATCTGTAAAAGAAAGAAATTTAGTTAGTTTATCTTTTCCATGATGATATGATTCTACTTTTTTTGACCTTCATATTTTGTTTCTCTGTTTTATTTTGTCTTGATTTAATTTGTTACCATGCAGAATCCCCAGATAGATATTGCATTTTCTACAGTACGCCTCATGCTGAGATGCATGGTCTTTACCTTAGAAATTGATTTGATAAAAGGCTTACTCAAAACGGTCCAAGGGTTGCTGACAATATTACAACGTTCCGGCAGATGTCGTTCTTTGAAATACTTTTATAGATTGCACGTTGCAAGCAATGTCAAGGTAATCAAAACATCCTGATTAGCGTGTGTGTGTGTGCTATTGTGTTCTTGTGCGTTTATTTACCTGCATTCGGATGCAAGCGAGTTCGTGTGTCTGTGCGCGCGCGATTGCACCACACCTGGTTGAACTAAAAGAAATTCCTGTATGACCATTTGGTCAAGTAGAGTGAGTTAATACGTCGTTGGCGACAAGGTTGCGGTGTGTGTATGAATACCATTGCTTACTGCAACTGTGGAATCATAAATATTTTATTCAAAAGATCGGTCGATAGAATATTTGGTCACAATTAATCAAACCCCTTTCAATCGGTATGATCCATTTTCAGTACATGCTGCAAAGAAATTTGCTTGTTTATAAAATAACTGTATCCAAAGATGTGTATTTCTCATCCGATACCGGAAAACCATGAGAAAGTCAATATGGATTCGAGCTCGGCAAATCTGTTGTTCCTCTGACTAGCATAATCAGATGATGGAGGAGTTATCGTACCTTTACATAACAACGTGACATCAAGGCCAGAATACGCAGACGTTTTCGTGGACTATTTCAACAGCAAATATCGGAAATACAAATCATTGATGAAGCACACCGATTCTATATTTATTCGGTGTTTGCTCTGTGCGGATTAAGTTAACCTCACGTAATTCTGAGTGTGATGTGAATGCCTGTATAGAAATCCATATCAATCCCTACACACGAAGAGTCAAACTATCTACACTAACTGACTGAAGATACAGAGTTTGTGAATAAATCCATCAAAGAATCGTCGCTCATATTGAGAATAATGGATTGTTAGTTGATCCGTTGAAGCTTTCTTTCAGAATTATAATGCATTCAACATTTATTGAATAACCGAACCACTAAAGCCGTGGGGTTCATATCCAACATATGGTTACCAAAAATGGTACCCGTGAAATCGAAAACGGGAAACCGGAAATAAAGTTCAAACTTATCAAAAGTTTTTAGCACAGCTATTGATGAATGGTGAACACGTGATGTTCTTTTGTAACCCTCAATTGCCGGTGAAACTTAAACCGTTGCATTAAATTTGGTCCAGTATGTAGGTGGGAAGAGATGCAGCTTTGGGAATGTGAAACGCACACAGACACCTGCTGTATGATGATGCACACTTTCATCTTTTGTATGGACCGATGTTTTTCTCTACCTTTCAACATCTGTACATCTCAAACAATAGCTCCTGGTCCGCGGTTACGGTCCATGCGCAACATTCGTGAAACCCGTCTGTTTTGAATTCAGGTGTGCGAATGCAGACGTGGTGAAATCGGATAAGTGCCATAATTGATGAGATGCTCAAACATTGCTACGAGCGACATTCAGCTGTCAGTTAATAGTTATTTTATAGATTTATAAAGTATACACGAAAGGTAATTTGCGATCAAGGATAGATCTGCGTCCGTCTAACCAACGGAGAACGGGAAAATCCGCTTTCAATGAAGGTGGAGCACCAGATGAAATCTGTTACGGTCGACAGTATTTGGTTCCGTTCAGTGTTATGTCGTATCAAGAGACAGCCACGCAAACCACGGTGAGAAAGAGCAAGAGCTGATAGCAGTTTCAATGTAATTTGTAGCAGTACAACACTGGTTTTATATCTAACCCACTATACCAATACAGGATACAATTCGTTACTTTGATGATTATTTGAAATTAAGAATCAATTCGATCAGGATTCAGTTAATCGGTATTAAACTTTGATTTTTTTGATAAAACACATTAATCAAGTAATAACTAATGGTCAGGGAGAGTAAAATTCTTCCAAACCCATTTACTGGTTCACGTTGCCACTCGAGCTGGCAAATGAATTTCACAATTACTTTTCAGCCAGAACCAAACAAAATTAGAATTGCATAGTGTACACATTTCCGTTTCTCGAGATCCGGTGCATTAAAAACACACCAATCATTTTCTGCCAGTCACAATTCAACCACCAGTAGTTGTAAGTTTTCAGCTCAATCTAAAAAATCAGAATAGGGTGAACTGAGCATACAAACAATCGGTGGTGGTAGTGGCCTGGTGGCAACGTCACCAAATTATCACCTAGAAGGATGTGTGTTTGAATCCTATGACCACAGCTTGACTCTCCCATTTTGTGTTGTATGGCAGCCCTTTAATTGGCCACTTCCCTCTTTTCCTCAAAATTGTATCATAAATTGGTTCAATAAAAGGGAGTAAAATGATGAAAGAAGGAGGAAAAAGGGCCGACAGGTATCAAAATTTAGGTACTTCATACTTTGTGTCCCAATGCAGATTGTTCAATAAAGCCGTGTTCCTATATAAACAACAAGACAAGCATAAATTGTACCAGATAACCGGTGAAACAAGTTTGTACGAAAATTTAAAATAATATTCCATTGATTACATAGGCATCCGGGTCTTTACTGAAGTTTTGTTATCTTACAACGGATTCCTAAGCAACCCTCATCGAACTCGAGAAATTGTAATGGCTTATGATGTTTACCAAGGAGAATAGAAAACCCAGACGTATATTATCTCAGATATGTTGCCTTTGATATTGGTCACTATAATAATCAGTCCTTTGAAGGAAACTAAAAATACTAAGAGTTGCAGAGGGGGAAAATCTGACAAATCCAGAGCATTGCATGAGTTTGATCCACACACACACACACACACACACACACACACACACACACACACACATATATATATATATATATATATATATATATATAGCAAATGAAGTGTGTAGTGGAAAGCTAAGAAACACTGTACCAAGTAGATGAATATATTTGTATACTATTTGTGACGACAATACATTTCCTGGGTACAAGTATGTCTTCTTCTTTTTATCTTTTTATTTTACTTCCTTTTGTTGATTAGACAAAGATACACTTTTCAGGAAGGGGGAAGCGATCAATCAAATGTGTTGCCATTCAACGCACACAGTTGAGGAAAATCAGGCGGTGGTGGTGGGATTTGAACACATCTCTCCTAGGGTGATAATTTGGTGACGGTACCACCGGGCCACCACCGCATGTGCAGTGGATTCTAATAAAAAAATACCGTTAAGCTTTTACCTATAGTTGATAATCTTGTTCGAATTGAAAACAAAACGGATATTCGAAGAATCATCGACATAATTCAACTTAACTGTATGCCCAAGGTCATTAATAACCTGAAAATAGAAATTCCCGGAGCAAGCGGGTTAGTTGACCTGTATACTACAACTTTTTGAAGAAAAAAAGGATGAAGGTTTGGACGAGTATCATTACCGGGCGAGTGTGGAAAACCGTGAAACCGATTACGTACGTCCGAGGGAATGTTATTCAATCGTTCAGTTACTACTTAATACATAATAAAAATGGTGATCTATAAGCCGGTGATGGTCAACACTAGCCGAGGGGGAGGGGGTTCTCAGATTAACTGACTGAATGGTTCACTTTCTGTGACAAGGGTAATATTTTGCTAGCTGAACAATCCCGGACGATCATCGGGGTCAACAGGGCTGACGAGTTTGCATTTAGTAAACAGTCTTTTTGTAGCTAAAAGTCCCATAATACCTGTAGAATGTTTCATGACATGTGCGAAGTTCGAGCATAGATAAATAAAGCTATACTCTCGTTTAGTACATTTTACTCCGTTTCCAAAGCTCAAGCAATGCCATCTTTCTTAGACTATGCGACCTGGAAGTTTGACCAAACATATCTTACCAGGTAAGGGGCATTGGGAAGTTATAGATACGTACAGGTCTCAATTATCAGATATTTTCTTAGTATATATATATATATATATATATATGTATATCATCGTCTTGCGAACAAGCATGGTACCAAAACAACACCAAGAATATCACAGATCAAAGGGGTCTGGATGAAAAGCATTGATATCGGGGTCAAACTGTTACAGTGGATAAGAAAAAATATATTTTTCTGTTTACTTATTATTGTTACTATTCTTAACCAATGCACATTTTCCGAATAATGAAACTACGTAATTTCTCCGTCTCTCATAATTTTGTTCATTCAAGAATAATCTGAAGTTTCTGATTATAAAAGATGTGGTCGAATAAATCAATAAATAATGCTGAATCAGGCCTAAACAAATGAGTTTTCAGAGCAGAGCTTCTTCCAAAAGTCGAGTCCATCGTTAACAAAGTGAAATGAAGGAAATAAGTCACATCGACTGTAAATTTTCGAATTCATTTCACATACTCTACGCTTCTAAACTTCACTGATTTTTCGCGTTGATGTAAAAGTCAGTTTTTCATCTTTTCTCCATTGTCTCAAAAGACTCGATCAAAACTGCATTATGACTACCTGGGATTCATTGAGTACATGAAGATCACATGGTAACACATTTAGTTATCCGATTCGGCTAATATCAATTTCCTTTTCCGAAAACCTTCATTCGTAATGACTTACTTGACGAAATTGCTAATTTGAAGCACCTACATCCCATTTGCAGTTTCAGTTTAAATCTAGAAAACTTGTAAATCCACGGGACAAATTAGGTTACTACTATTAGACTGATCAATTGGGAAGGATTGGCAATACAAATTTGTACTCTAGGTTTGTTACGAGCTCGATCTTCCAGTCCAATTAGATCGTAATTATGTCCATACTCGTACGTTAAATTTTCCTATTGTGAGATCAGTGTGCGTTTATAAATGAAAATTAACCGTAAAAACCACTGCAGATTAAGAACTGCTTACTTCTCTTGAAGCGCTTTTGTCCAAGTGTCTATAGGGATACTGAGTCCGGAACTGACTGTCATGGTGGGTAGATTAGGAGCTTCCAAACAATGAACAAAAATCACATAGTCTCCCGGTCGGTACACTTCCGATAGATACCATTCCACTGCATGGTTCGAGTGATTGCTACCATCGACAGCCAAACAAACTCGACGTTGATTAGTACCTGGTTTGGATACACTCATTGTCTAACCACCTGAAATAGCGCACTACTAGTTTACAATGCTAATGAATAATCCGACCACATGCCCGTCCGTGTGCTTAAATAGGACGTCCAGTGTCCACATGATTGGTGCAACACCTGAATATCTGCCGAACGCTATGATTGGTCGGCTGCATCGACGTTTTACTGGTACGTTCGATTGACTGATTACTCGACAGAGTGACCTTGGTCAGGTGATTTCTCACTGTCTGTTTGTCTGTCTATCAGGATAGGACATTTGCTTTCTTGTACGCCTGAAGTGGTCAGAAGATAATTGTTTGCATAGGTGGAAACAGGACTGAATATACGAATAGTTTTAGGAGAATTTAGTTAAAAATTAAGAAATGATTTCCGTGCTTGATGGAATCTCAGTATACATGTTCCCATGGGTTCTTTATCAAAAACACAGATGTTTCGCTCTTTTTCTGACAGAAAAATTCACTTGATTGTGATTTTATTTTTGAAACCAATATTATAAGCGATAATGTTTCAACGGTCGTGTTGCCCGGTTCCTGATAGTTTACGGAGATGAACATGGTAGATTAGGCGGTTTCCTTATGAAGATATTATCACACAACGGGCATATTCTTGAATGCATTTATTTCAGACTATGGTGCTAAGGCTATATATAAAATGAATGACAGGATTTTGTCATACTTTTCTGTTTAGACTGAACAGAGTTGTTCAACTTTTAGCTCAAATTCATTATAAAAATTTTCCTTGGTATTTCGCTTTTTGCCAACTTCGTACGATTGTAAGATAAGCAGCTTTCTTGATGGATTACGGGCCCATGCACTTAGGCCGCTTTCGTTTCAACTCTGTGTCTAGTGTTTATGATTCGAAATAAGCTGTCAACTCTGCGGCATTCATATTTTCTACTCAAGTCAGCCAAAGAAAAATCTAAATTTCGCCTGATATTTAGAAAAGTATCATGTGAACAGATCGTAGCACCAGGTTAGGAAGATTAACCATCAGCACTGGAATCTATCATTTGACCTCTGGGATGAAAGAAGCGGTTCGTATTCTGTTGTAGACTTTTCACTTATATTTCATTGATAATAATGACTGAAGTAACCAGTTGTTCAATTATTCATTATGATGCTTGGTTAACGGTAGTTTTATAGTATTTGTGATGATGAATGCATAGTGCAGACACTACGAGAGCTGGGAAACTACTCGGGTTTTAGATCTTCCACTAATATTTCACTGCTGAACGCCCGATCGAAGTCTTTTACAGTTGCATGAGACTATTGGCGGATTCTATCGAATTTTCTAGGGAAATTCATCGTGTATAGAACAAATGGAATGAGGACTGAAAAGCTAGTACGCACTGAACGGTTGCTGGGACCCAATTGGGTGTCATCAGCAGTGCGAATCGATCAACTCAACTGGAGATCGAACACGCGATACCACAGACAGAACGCAGGTATGCTAGCCACCCGGTCACCGGGCAGCTCATCAGGCCGTCTTCATTTTCTATTTACAAGATATAACACAACCCATCTTTGCGAGCTTGTTGCGTGCATCACGTCTCGCTCACCTCAGGACTAGCCCCCGGGCTTATGGCTCTGTTGGAAACTTTCACAATCTGACTATTTAATGCACGACAGTAAACCACGATTTATCATGTGTAGTTCTTTCTGTTGAACCAAGGGAGCTTCCATCGTTGGATGGCAACCGATATAACGAACCTAAGCAGCTTTGTGATGCATGACTTGTAGACAATCCGGAATTCAGTATTTACTTTTGTAGGTTTGACAAAATCCAGCCCTTTTCACCAATTAATCTGAACACGAGGCTGAATCTGTTCAATGCAATTCGTTCCACCGACAAATTTGTTGTACTCAAAATGTATATGCTTCTTTCATGCCAGCGAGGATGTTTGAAGTGTGGATTGCTATAGTTCACCTTATGCTTATCAAAATCTTCAGAAACGTAAACCGTTTGTGGTTGTCATTTCACATGGAATGGTCATCCTCTGACATTGTATGGGTTGTTCTCAGTTAGTGTACTGACCCCGTGCTCTTCCACCTGCCAGTATGTTGAGTTGCCACGTTGATACTCAGTTTGAACGACGGTTATATTCTAATAATTTCCCTAATCCGTTAGGGGTTTTGTATTGGATTTGCTCAAGGAGAGCAAATTGAAAGCTTATTACAACGGAGAACGTGTGCGGATTAGTAGTTATTGAAACTGATTCAATAGAATGGATCAAATGGGATTGTAGTAAACTCTAATGTATACAGGAGAACTCATTCGAATGGAACAGGGTTGTTTGACACGGCTAAGGGAACTCACCCTGTCCGATCCACCATCCACACTGGTTTGGGATGCACCGGAATGCGTAAATCAAATAGCCGAGCATTGTGATCAATGGAAAAGCCCGTTGCGCATCAAAATCTCGTTAATGTGATCTGTCACCGCATCTAGTTAATGAGCTGTGCACGGTTGTCGTTTTTATCGCGTTGCGTTTGTGTTACCCTAGTTATCTATGGTTAATGTTAATGGGGTCCGATGCGATTGTGTTTGTAATTGAAAACATTCATAATTTTCGTGATATAACAATCACTCTGAATCGGCGATTTTGTCGGAAAGCTGACCTAATTATATTTATATGTATATTATAATTTACAGAAAATGCGTTCTACCTTCCTTTTTCTATCTATTGAAGATGCACGAATGCCGCTGTTCACGACACTCAGCCAAATTATTCAGTTTATCTTTTTATTGATTACAATGATCCCGTGGCCCCTATTAACGAAAACTAACTCGGCCCATGTGAGCAATTCTCCTGGTGACAGTTTTCACTCTCATGCCAGGTTTGAGTTTGACCATCTTTACTTTTTGGCACCCGATACCCGCCTGGGAAAACATTGCACTCTAATAACCTATTCCGTGACATGCGCAATACCTGACCCAACGCACAGTAGACGGAAATCGACCACTTGTTCCAGTGGATGCCACTGTTTCCTAATTCTCTGCGCCTAATCTCAACAATGCTTGTTCGGTTGCCCCACCAGATACGTGGAATGCTGCGTAGACAGCAATGTTCTATCTTTAGCCTGTTTCCCTAATGGTCAAGATTCTGTGCTGTATAGGAGAACCAGTCAAACTGCTGCAGCATGCACCCGACCATTTACCGACATCCGGAAGTCTCAAGTGCTAATGGAGCCTTCAGTACGAGTCCCGATACTTTATCCGTGATGCATCCACCACGTGAGATGTAGCTGCGGAAGTGGCAAAATGTATTCACTACCTCTATTATTCCCCAGTTAGAGTGAGGTTCGGAGTTGGACTAACGAAGTCTTGAAGCAAAAGTTTGCCTTTTAAGGTAATAAATTCATGTCAAGCATAATTACATAAGCACTTAAGTTATTCAGAGATGTTTGCGACTTACCTGAGTCGTCACATGAGAGAGCAATGTTGTCTGCATACTCCATGTCGGTTAATTTACCACTTCAGTGCAAATAAATACCACGATCCTAGATCAAGAATAAAGCTACTTTTAAAATCAAGTCTATAGAGAAGTTAAATAAAATAAGAGGTAAGGGTAACCCTGCTGAACACCATGTGCTGTGTTGAACTCGGGCAAAAACGTGCCGTAACGTCGGACTCAGCTTCGGCTATTGATCTAATGATAACGTAGGAATGAAACAACCTTCTCAAATACATCCTTTGGAGTGAGGCAGCGTCAGAGTTTGGAGCAATCCACTGAGTTTGAAGCCGCTTTCCGATCGAGGAAGATAGAAATAATCAGTTACGGAACAGAGTATTGGTGCTCCAGAATATGACGGAGGTTGAAAATATGGTCTATATAACCTCAGTTCAACCATTGGTATGAAACCCCAAGGACACCACTCCTATGTCCATCTAGCGGGGTGTTTTGACAAGTAAACTGCCACTCATTCCATTTATTTGATTAAATGATTTCTGCAGAGGCGAGAGTGTATAGGAAAAAGTAGCCAGAAGATACCTCAGACAGTTGGCCGTGGGAGACTGAGCTTTTTCTGGCCTCCATCTATTGATTTTCCTGTCATGAATGGATTTGTGGCTGTGTAAAACAATTCTGTGTAGCTCGCAGGGAAGCACGCAAGCCATCAAACCACGTCAAACTGTAATCTAATGGAGATGAATTTATTGAGCGATGATGAGCTTTCCAACAGTAGGCTTTGCTGTTTCTTTTGTCGTTCTCTTCTCCGCGCATTTTGCTTTGCGTTGGAAAACAACTGCGGTCAATATCAGTACTAGTAGGGTTGTTTGAAATATCGAAAGTAATAGTGAGCTGAGGGTAGAATGTCAATGCCAATGTAACTCCACATCTGAACAAAGCACACTTGGGTGTGCTTCGGTCTATCTTTGTCTTGATGAAACACTGCTGTTCCATAGTACGATAAGATAAGCCTTTGTGTTGATTACCTCCATACTATTGACCATTTAATAATATAACTATATAAATCAAGTCACTGATAGTTCGCATTTCTAAGAAAGGATCTCGCAGTGAATGCGAAAACCACCGTGGATCAGTTTGATCCCGATCGTCACCAAAATGCTTGTCTTGGTCATACTCCGACGTTTGACCCCTTTAAGAGAGACCAACATTCATGAACAGCAAGCCGGATTCCGGCCTGAACGTGAATTTATTGACCTGATTTTTACGTTCTGTCAGGTCCTTGAGCTGCGTTACATCCACCGTCGACCAACGATTGCATTGTTCCTTGATCTGAAAGGAGTCTTCGACTCAGTTGACCGGGAAGCTCTGATGGGCACCCTTCTTCGAAAAGGAATGCTCCAGAAGTACGTCAACCTACTGAGGTCACTGTACTCACAGATCTCTGGTCGAGTGAGGGTCTATGATAAACTAAGTAGACCATTCGTTACCAGCAGCGTCGTTCGTCAAGAATACTCTTTTCTCGCCGTTCCAGTTACACTTCGTCGCAGATGACATTGGAGGACGCACTAAGTGATCTCCAAAACGTAGGTATTGAATGGGTAGCTGGAGAAAAGCTTTGCGATTTATATTACGGAGATGGCATCGTCTGTTTGTTCGAATGTGTGGAGGACGCACAAGGCACACTTGATAGGCAAACAAGTTCATTTGCCACATTTTGTATGTGCTTTGCACCTTAGAGGCGCAAAGTAATGCTGCAGAACTGGTTTTTGCCTACTCTCTCTCTGAAACTAAATGGTCAGGATTTTGTTGTGATGGATTACTTTCCCTACTTAGGTAGCTGCCTGACCAATGACTGTAGCGCAGCAAAGGAGATAACAACTCGCATTTACAAGGCTCGAGCAGCTGGCTAGGGCACGTAGTGCGTATGCCCAGCCATCGTCTGCTACACCGCGCTTTATTCGCTGTAGCTAATCCGGGTTGAAGGAAACCTCATGGAGATCAATGGATGACGTGGAGAGGAGGTATGAAGAAATGCACAGAACTATTAGGTAGAGTAGGTGTCTCTCACCTCTCAGGCTAGGGTCTGAAAGACATTGAAGGATATGACAACGAACCGACAGCAGTGGCGTTCTTGTTGTCATTTCTTATCAGGCCAGAATACTTGAAACTGTATGTATGCAGAGTTCGATTGTGCACCCTCTGTGTGCTGACCATAGACGTCCATCTTCTTCCCCCTCCCTCAAAATAGGCCCAGTCCCTATCTACCACTAATCTTGTATGCATTGCGAGTTTGGCAGCGTTCAGTGAAGTTTATCTCACTGTATTTCGCTGTAGGATGATGATGATGATGCTGATGGTAATCTATCGGGAGACGATTGACAAAAATCACAATATTGTTATTTTCCTTAACTGGTGGTATTCTCCCCAAAAGTAGATTATGACTTTCAGCTTTAATGGGTACAGATTTCCCACATAATCATTTACGACCGTCATTTTGATCCAGAATTCTACCTTATCTCATGAATAATTATCAGTGGCAAAAATGCGTCAATTTCCTAATATTCCAAACGTCACTCGTAACTTCTGAATTAGTGTTTTTATTGAATGATGTTTTGTCAATTCATGTGGATTCCATTCATGGAACGTTTCACCTTAATTGATTCCATCAGATGGTCATCGTCAGTATTATTTAGTGATTGCCCCCAAATGCTGCTGATCTTGAAGAGAAATTACACGTATCGCTTCGATAAAATGCTCGCGCCAGAAAAAGGTGACACATAACAAACGTTTTCCCTCTGCAATATCAGATGGAGCCAACTTGAAAAATTGCAATCGATTTGTGAACAATTCAATTGGCAAGGCATGTTCGTTCAGAAATAGAGTATGAAGTTTCTGATCAAAATAGGGGCATTTTCAAGAATGGGTTTTACAGATTGAAGAAGCCTGGACAGAGAAAATTCACTTGTATTCTCGCATATGCTCAGGGAAAGTTCCCTCTGTTTTCTACAGATGTATTGTCCATGAATGAAAAGCGGAAAAGCAAGATGCTCCGCGTCACGACTGCAAACGCATGGTACTCGAATTTGGGGTTCGTTCACTTTGGGGGCGTAACAAAGCACCCTGTCTCGCAAACCAATCTGTATTGTATTGTATTGTATTGTATTGTATTGTAATAACTTCTGCAAGCATGAAGCCCACATTTCAGTTAAAAAATAGAGAGTCTGGAGCAAGGGAGAAAATGAAAATAACAATGAAAAAAGAGATTTAAGTTCCAAATTCTGTGAAAACTTGTTCTTTGTTGACTAGAATACGTGCTAATGAGGGTACTGTGGAGTTACAATAAATGTTTATTCTAGAGGGAACACAACGATATTGTGATCTAGTTGAGGAATGGAAACAACAGGAAGTTAGGTCAGCGTGTAGCGAATGTGTGGAGTCGATGTGAATCTTACACGCAAACGTTTCACATGCATTCAAGTGACGTTCGTATAAGTTAGTTATCAACTCCTTTGGTGGGATTGAAGAGACACAACTAATGATTGTCAACCCACGTCGAAGCAAATTAAAATCTTTTTTAAGGAGGTTGGGAAAAATAACAGGTGAACAATAAAGTAAAACAAGGGAAACACTGATACACGGTCGGAAATAATTGATTGTGGAATACGAAACTGACTAGGTTTACGGATATGAAAAGAAACTCGTCGAAGCTTACTGACCATGTGTTGAATGTGAGATCCAGTGAAGATTAGCATCAATAAAAATGCCCAGATATTTAATACAGTTTACCCGGGATACTGGTTCGGAACCAATTTAGACAAGTCTGGCAAGTCGCTCTCCGACAGTGCAGCACCAATCAGATGCAAATTCCTCTCATTTTATCAAGCAATTTTCGTTCTCTCTTAGGAAAAGTCGAGGAGGTAGTAGATATCACAAGAAAAAAGGAATACAGAAACATGGGAATTATTATGCTCTAGGAATCATGGCTACATGAAGAAATCCCTAGTGAAATTGTACAGGTTGATGGATATAACTTGTATCGGGTTGACCGCCCCGCGAGTGGCCGTAAACGAGGTGGAGGTGTTGCAATTTGTCAGCGAAAAACTGGAGTAAATTAACTGCTGCCATCTGCGAATACTCAACGGATAAAATCAGTTGTCATGTCATCGAATGTAAGCCCCGTTTTTTGAGTGGGTTTCATTCCATCCTTCTTGGAAATGTTAACCTGTCACCCACAATATCACTTGCTGACATGAAAAGATTTTCTGACATTTTTCTACCTCTATAATATCAAAAACAAGTGACTCTTTATGTATATTTGTCGGTGATTTCAAAAGACATGATGTAACATTCCTCACCACACTGGGTTTACAAAATGTAGTACTTTTCTCTTACCAGACTGAATTCACAACTTGATTTCGTTTTCACAAACAAACCACAATTTTTTAAAGTTCAGAAACGTTCTC
>UZAN01039415.1:52610-64516 GCA_900618425.1 Echinostoma caproni | reverse complement strand
TAGTCCAGTTTCACGGTGCACTGCCATGCCAGACTTAGTCAGCTCTATGCCAACACCAACTATCCGACCCGCCACAGTCCTGAAACTGCTACTAAAAACTAAGTTGGATGAAGCATCGGGCCCTGATGAACTATCACCAGTAGTACTCAAAGTATGTGCAGGTACCCTTTCAGCCCCGTTGGCAAAAATATTTAATGACTGTCTCACAAGTGGAAAAATTCCTGATATTTGGAGACTAACCAAAATAGCTCCCGTTCCAAAAAAGGAACCTGGGAAATATCGTCCCATCGCCTGCACGTCAGTCATGCTCAAATTATTTGAGAGTTGTTTATTTCCGTGGGTTACCACCGAGTCTGACGAAGACGACATGTATCAATTTGCATATCGCTCCTCGCGGTCAACACTGGATGCCGTTGCACATCTCGTTCATTCAATAATCTCGGCACTAGATGAGAAAAATAAGACCGTCAGAATGATGTTCTCAGACTACAAAAACGCTTTCGGCAGTCTTGATCGATTAGTATTGCTCAGCCTGATTACTGAAAGTGGGTTAAATTCAAAGGTTATCAGACCGCTCAGTGATTATTTCACAGATAGAAGGCAGTTTACAAGTTTCAACGGCAAAAAGTCCTCCACTCGCCCAGTTTCTTCTGGTGTCCTGCAAGGTGCATTATTTTCCCAATGTTTCTTTTCTATGTATGTCAAACAATTTCCCATTCCTCCTGCATTCATTGGCTGTAAATATGATGATGACGTTGTTATAGGTTGCAAAGCATCCACCCCTAAAGAGGCTTCGGAAATTCAAAGCAAGCTGAATGCCGTTATCACTTGGTCCTTGTCCCGTTCCCTCTCATTGAATGCCTCTAAATGTCAGGATGTTGTGTTTTCCCTCTTGGCCGATGTACCATATTCAGCCCTTACAGATAGGTTCCCCACCCTCTCAGCAAATCAACAACCCCTACCGAAATCAAAAATAGCAAAATACTTTGGCGTCACCCTATGACACAATTTATCATGGTCACTGCACGTTCAAACACATTCGGTAAAGTTAGAAATCTTTCATATTTCTCACTCTGATTGAGATTACTTTCTGTTCCCCACAAGCTGATTGTCAGACTTCTGAATGCATACATGCTACCCCACTGGTTGTATTGCTCTCCAGTAATTTTTCCGGTATGTTGAAGAAAGACTTTTATTTACTGGCGAGATCTCTGAAACACATCTCTAAATGTGGTGGCATTGTCAGGGATAAACTCACCGAATATATCATTGACAGAAACCTACAAGTATGTGAAAATTTCGCAGCCGAAGTACTCCCAGACACTCACCACCCATCACACAATGAATTTTCAAAAGCTGTATCTACATCATCCACACGCTCAAGATTTAAACTTTTAGTTGCACGTACCTGTGCTCACCGTAATTCTGTTCTGCCATATCTAGCACGTCTACTTATAGACAAGGACAAAATTTACACGGAATTGCGCGACCACTTGCTTCATTGACAAACACCCCATTGCTTTCAGTTTCATCATGTAATCATTTTGTAAATTTGAATCCACAAATATGGTGTAATTGCTAAAAACCATCCGGGTACATAAAGCTACTACTGACTTAACTGACTTGACTTGACTTGATTTGAATCGATACCGGTTCCAATGGGAAAGAAGAGAATGATAGTGTAAAGAGACATTCAAAACATTTGAAGGGATAAAGAGATAGGTCCGATGTTGCGGAAACCCGTTGAACGTTATCCAAGTTGTCCGAAAGTTGTGAAAGATCAGAAGAGTCAGAGATGGCCTGACACAAGGCCACATCGTCAGCATACTTGAAGAGAGAAATAGGGGCGCAAGCAGACAAGTCACTAATATACGTAGAAAATAAGTATGGGGAAAGAACTGCACCTTGGAGTACTCCAGAGCTGTTCAACAACGGTTTGGATTTCTTTCGACCTAACCTGGTACACCGAGTTCTCCCGCAGAATTAATCGACAAGCCAAGCTTGTAACTGTCTAGGACAGCAAAGGTCTCTAGTTTATGAAGAATAAGGGAACGGAGAATTGAATCAAAAGCAGATGAGTAGTTCAGAAACACACAACGGACAGATTTCGCAGGTTCATTCAAGGATTTGGTTATTTTATGTAAAAGTGAGGAAACTGCATCCAGCGTGCCTCTGTTTGGTTTATAAGCAAACTGAAGAGGATCATATGGGATATCAATGGAGGACTAAATGCGCTTAAGAACAACACGTTCTGTTAGCTTAAGTCCAACAGGAGTTAAAACAATAGGACGAAAACATTTGGTTAGAACGTTTGAAGAAGAGCATTTGGGAATGGGAACAATTGTTACCGGTTTCAACAGTCTGGTATAGAACAGGTTTTTAAGGAATTATTCAAAAATGATGTGAATATTTCACTGAGAGAATAGGCCCCATATCTCAGAAGGGAAGACGAAAGACCATCGGGACGAACACTGCACAGATGCTAGGTCGTTCATTGAAGTCATACATAATCAGTAGCCGCACATACATCATCATGTTAGTCACTTTGGAAAATGACTGTAGTCCACGCCAAGCAAAACACTGTGCTGCCCAATCACATGAGTGTCAACAAAAGGGTACGCTAGCGTTTGAGATAAACAGCTGCTAGAGTGTCAATACATCCGTAAATCATAGGGCCATGTGATTTGCATATTGAGAATACTTCCGCCGTATGAAGTCAACCGTTTATAAAATGCGGGCCCCGATTGTGACTCACCTCACTCCCGGTAAAGTGAATTTCAATGAGTCTATGCTTGAACCCCGCAGAATCTACCGTATATTTACGATACCCTCGGAAAGAACGATGATAACTGAAGATATGCTTTCATGTACTGGATTACGGTGTTCTCACAAGGAGGACTGATCAAGCCTGTACAAACAGGCTCTTGAGGAGACGACAGAGAGCAGTCCACTTAGGAGACTATGTACTTGGCACATCTCTCAGTGCAATGTTGTTGTTGAGTCGCCAAGGTCAGTTGCATTTCAGTATCAAATAACGGTCTCATTCGAGCTTTTCAATAAATATTTTGGTATAAGTATGAGTGTGGAAGAGGAATAATGCACCTTTTTTAGCGGTATCAAAACTGAAGATAGATACCCCCACGATTGGTGTTCATTTATGATCTGCCCAAAAACATACATGCCCCCTGATCAGCATTTTTTGTTTCCTGTTTATTTCACAAATCAAGTATCCTGACGTCACGAAACCTACTGCCATCTGATGGGGTTCGTGACATTTTATCTCACATTAGCTTGAAGGTTTATCATACAGAGCCACGCAAATGGATTGTAATCGTACTCCAGTTGTCGTTTTGAGAAAATATTTCTAAGATTCACAATAGAGCAAGTTTTAAAGGAGTTAAATGCTGTCAATGGAAATAACTCCGCTGGTCCTAATGGGTTATTCCCAGTGGTCCTTAAAACATGTGCAAACTACCTCGCACAAACCGTTTCATTTATCTTTAATACATGTCTGTCAGAAGAAAGACTAGATAACACATGACTTGATGTGTGCATCACTCCGGTATCTAAGATATAGGCGGATAAGTTTCGGCCTATTGCCTCATCTTCACTATTGCTTAATACTTTTGAGCGTATTATTATCAAGCTCTTATCCTCTAATCTTGATTTTTCTGATTCCACTCAGTTCGCTTATTGTAAGCATCGCTCTAATTAAGATGCGGTTGCTTGTATTACACATTCTGTTTTATCCACCATAGACGAAAAACACAAAATAGTTCACGTTTGTTTCTTGGAATACACAAACGCGTTTAAATCAGTCGACAGAAACATCTTATTGACACGGTTACAGCGACATAACCTCCCGTCACATCCTTTGAATTGGATGCACTACTATTTTACCGACTGACGCCAATTCACTTGTCTCAATGACACTAGGTCTTCTACTGTTACTGTAAACCAGGGTGTAATGCAGAGAGCAATTTCATTCCCTTTCCTGTTCTCCTTTTATATCCAAAATTTGCCAGTTACCCCCAAATGTTTTCACTTTAAATATGCCGATGATATAGTATTCGGTGGTGCATCTCACAACAACAACCCTTCAATCAGCCATAAGTTACATTTCTGAGTGGTCCGATGATGTTAACTTTTCTTTAAACCCGAACAAATGCGTTGAAGTTTTGTTTTCCGTTAACCGTAGGCCATCAACTCTTTCTGGTCCATCTGTTCCCACTATCTTAATCAATAACTTAAAAGTTGAAAGGTCAAAACACTTCAAATATCGTGGATGTTTCCTGTCTACTAAACTCAACTGGTCGTATCACGTGGAGCAAACTTTTCTTAAAGTCAGAAGGTTGACCTTTTATATTTCACGTCTTCGGCATCTGAGGGTGTCATTGTACATCATCTCCAAATGTATTTTCTTATGCATTTTATGCCATTGGACCTACTGCTCTCCCATTATCTTTCCCGGTCTACCGTCCAAGGATTTCGTAATAATTAGACGCTCTCTGAAAAGCATCTCTAGATAGGGTGCTGTATCTTATGAGGAGCTGGTTGATTCCATTGTCAACCAACACCTGAATGTATGTGACCGTACCTGTGACTACATCTCGTTCGATTCGTCACATCCCTTACACACAGCTGTATCTCGCTCCATTTCAACTTCTGTAACCCGCAATAAATTTAAACCTTTATATACTTGTGCCACTGCTTTTCACAAATCCCTTGTGCCTTACCTTTCAGGCTTGTTGGTTTTTAGGGAGCGACTATCAAACGAACTTATACACATTCTGATGTAAATTTTCACGCTGAAATTTTTCTTATTTTTCTACGCATTTTCAGTTTCCAATTAATTATCATCTCAGTAACTACTTGTCATATATTAAAGCTCATTTGTAATAGCGTGCAATGCCGAAACAAAGCGATAACATTCTTTTCACCAAAGATTCTGTCCCCATTGGATGAATAAAGTGCACTCTTGACTTGACTTCATGACTTACATGATGCTTTTTTATATAGGAAACAATGTTCCGCTTTGACCACTGAACATCGATCGAACACTTGTTGGGTCAATCCATTGAACTAAATGAGTTGGTGATTCCGAGTTTCCGCAATTTTCTTGGTGTAAAATGAGATAATAACCTTTTCTAGTAATCTTCACCCGGTTTCTCCTCAAAACTTTCTAATGATGTTTCGGCTACTCCGAATTGGTAACACAATCATCAATAAACTGAATTCGAGCATCTATCAGTGCTAGTTCAATACGGATTTGAACATATTGTTAACTCCACAAATCCCACAGAGCACATTTCAAACAAAACAACAGAGTGGCAAATAAGCTCGTTTTCAGAGATTCGTATTTATGCCAGTACATCTCAAAATATANATATATCACTACTTGGGAATAAAATTGTCTTGGGAATATGAAATGAATAACAGATTACTAGAAACGAATTCATCGTGAGATCGGAAATCGGGTACATTACGATCACAATATTTTTTTGTCCACTCGTCTGCTCATCGAGATTACTCGTGATACGGCTTGTGTGTGGCTGGCCAGGGAAGCTTGAGCGCGTGCACTAATTGTTTTTGGGCACATAGAGGGTAGTAATTTTATATTCGTTATCCTCTTTTTTCTCTCAAACCATTTTGAGGACAACAGTCCGCTTTTTAGTGTAAGATTCATCAAATCCACATTTTGACTGATGAAGATATCTTTTCGAAAACCTTGGATGATTGAACATCGTTCTCTATCGATTTTATGCCAAGTCTATCTATTATGAGCTGAAGAATAGATGTGGCTAGAGAACACACTAATTTTTCCGTAACTTTCTTCACTTTTTATTACATTACCGTAATGCTTCTTTCATCTATAATTTAAAAAATAAATTATTGATTTTATTAAGTTGGAAAATTTCACTTCCATTTTCCATCCTTAATAGAGACTGCATTATTTCAGAGATCTACTAACCGCGAACTGAAAATAGTTGATAAGGGAAAACATTGGTTTTTAATTATCACATTACTTCGATGAATGCCACTGGCAATAGTTCCCAATCGAACTCCTGTTTCAACATGGTTTTTATCATCACTTTATAGAAGCCTTGAATTTTAATTTTGGTTGCGTTGGGTACATTTTAGTCGTAATATCTGTGCTCAAATTTCGTCTTCAGTTGCTTAGAATTGACTATTAGGCAGTTAGAAGAGCGTGGGTTCAAACATTCCCTTCAACCTTATTTCTACTTCTAACAGTAGACTATTGTTTAAACTGAATAATCTCGTAGAATTATTGTTTACACGGAAAACACATTCCGAAAGCGTTTTTGTTCATTCAGATTACAAGCTGCACTTGCCATTTCTCCCCATCCATAGTTGAACCTGTTTCCGATCACCTACTTTATTATATCACTTTTATCCTCGTTTCACTCTGGGTAATCACACTGTCTTCGATTTCCTACGGCTAGGCAATTGTCCATCTCAGAAGCCAAATTAATCTCAGGTCAATCCGTGTATTGTAGGTCAAGTGAATCGGGACATGCACTATCACGGAGCATTGAATCGGATTTTGTTTGAATCTACCCGACATGGAGATTGATCAATATGTCTCCGACTTATGTTGCGCTCAGCGCACTTTAATTGGAGCGGAGATGCATAGCAAATGGTTCAATATATATATATATATATATTCCAATTTTTGGATCAGTTTGAGAAAAGGGAATGAATTGCGATGAGCGTATCGCGTCTGAACGTGAATGAATTCAACTATATACGTTCAAATGTTACATTGGTCGCATTTTCTCCCGCTGTGCGATCCCCTTTAGTTCACAAGTTCACACGTTTTCGGGTGTGCGAAATGTCAGAAAGACCTCCTTTTAGAAAACATTATGTATTTTCTACTTTGAAATGATGGAATTTATTCTCCAAGCTATATGAACTTTACTTTCAACTCGGACAAACTTTCTACGTTGCAAGGCAGACACATTCAACGAATACTGTGAAATGAAATAAGATGAAGTGATGTGAACATTTTTAACCAAACCATCTCAACGAACCAATCAATAATGTCAAGTGAACTATTATTCCCGGACAATGCAATCCTAGCCACTTGCAACCGCCCTGACTCGTTTCATCCCAAAATTGTGCTAATCAAGTACTATAAGCGTACTTAATTTTATTTGGGTTTATCTATGCAGGACTCAGCGATGATCTACCTGAGCTCAGATTTGACTACTTCCCTGTTGCGTGTGATGTATCTGATTGTCAAGATAATACATTGCATCGGTAAGAATCTGTAACCGGAATACGATAAAGCTTCTCTCACATCGTTTCAACAATAAAGTTATTGGCTCAGGGCATCTATTCGTGTTTGAATGAAAACAGTGTGGACTCCGTGTTTGCAGTTGATGTTTAACCCTCAAATATCTATCTTCATTCAAAACTATTGGAACTGGAAAGAATCCTCTAGTTGTCTGACAGACAAGTAAGTTCGGCGACCTGCGTAAATGTTAAATCCCCGATGTTAGCGATAGGACAGCGCGCTGCTCCTCATGCTTTGGGTCACCCATTTATTTATTCCATCAGGAACAGTGTGCCGTTTAACTAGAGGGAGGAAGCGGTTGCTTCCCGTTTCGGGTGACGATCACCGACAAGCCAGACGCTGTGGAAGGCTGTCCGAGATTTAATCGCAACTTAATCACTACATGAAAATCAATCAACAAATAACTTCAATTTGGAAGTGGAGGGAATCGTCGAGAAAGGAAGATCAGAGCAGACCGGAGAGAATATTATCAAGTTGTAAGATACACCCAGTGTCAAGATTGAGTGACGCACCAAGCCAGAAGACGGAAACGATCTAGGTAAGATTTATACTAGCGTCCAATGAATGTGGTACTGAACTGTCCCAATGAGTTAATCGCACACCCACTCGATTAGAGGTGATACGAAATACAAGCAACAGGTAGCAGGGTCAAACGAGCGGTCAGAAACTTCGGTCGCCGAACAATGCAAACTGGCGGACCGAAGCACTGACGCCGAGTAATAAGGGAAGACACAAGACCAGCTGTCACGAAGAATTTCAAATTAGAGTGGAGGGTAGGAAACACGGGCTCATGATAAGCAATGAATGGACACTTCAGTACAAACTCACAAAGTTTTAACCACAGTTAAACGAGACGCATTATGTGACAGAGATTGCTAGAACTCGTGATGTGCGTATGCGAGCTTGTGTGTATACCCGTGCGAATGAGGGAACTGATCGGTTATCATAATGATCGATAGAAAAAAATAAATAGGCCACTGAAACCAAACAAGGTGCCAGTGGAGGTGATTTGACGTATTGGTATAGCCGATTCATCATCGCCACCCCGAAAACCGCTATGGTTTTTGGTAAAACTCCATTCACGACTATGCACGCTCAGAACGTTTCCATAAGAAAATGGTACTATTTACTTCAGCCACGATCGTTTAGGCCGAACTGGGGGACTTCCTACTCACGAGTGGTTACCCTACTGATCGTGGGCTTTTTTGCGAGTGTTGTACAGAGCATACCCCTTCTGGAGTACACATGCTCGCCTAGCCTACGCCCCCCCATCCGAACTGGTTTTGAACTCCCTTTCAGTGCATTTTGATTACGATCCGCGCAATCGGTTCTTATCTAGTATAAGCATCAAACTTCCTATCGGTAGAATTCAATGTGGATGTCTCCATTTGTTCCGTGTTTTCAACAAAGGCAGGTACTCCACAGTCCAGCGTCGCCGAAAGCTGACTTCTTCTTCATTGACGGATATTCCGGTCACGTAGGTTTACTTCAGTTCCGATGGTATCGTCTTGTTCTCTCGACAGCAGAAAGCAGCTGGTGGAAAGATTTCTCGCAGTCTCTTGATCATCATATACAGGAACTGAGGGACTGTTGATTTGGATGCGCTCGACTTCCGTTAAGTAGGTGATCAGGGACTCTTTCATCAGAGTCTGGGCCCGTGAGATAGTGCTGAGAATCTTCCTGACAACTTGTTATTCGTTCACACAGNTTCTGTCATCACCATTGTCTGACTTCAAATGCTGTGTACTCACATAGGAAATCCTCGTCTTACTACTAATCGAGACAATACCAGGAGAAACGAGTCGATCGTGAGCGAGTGTCCGACTTTAGCGTGTACCGTTCTGTGTTTGGGCCGAAATGACCGTCAGCGTTTTCCTTGAGAGCATAGACCGCCCAAAACTGGTATGATCGGTCGGCTGGTAAATTTTCGGTGAGGAATGGATTTTGTCAGAAAAATGCCAGGGGAGGATCATCGGAGTCGTGTCTCCACTAGTTAGATGAACTTTCGAAAGCGAAATGGGATAAGCGAAAGAGCAGAAATTTCCTCGTTAAATTTTTATCACCACTCGATCAAAGTAGAGATCACTATCTACAGAAGAGCTTCCAAATGTTGCTGAGAAATAGAATATACTCTTAACTTTATTGAGTTTCTGTGAACTGAGTACTGGCTGATTTGGGATGGAACGTAACTCACCTGCCTGATGTTCCGGAATTTTGTTGATTTTGCCATTCTTCTTGAATGTTTCCTCCAATCCAGTAAAGGTATGCGGGACACCTAGGTTCACAAAATTCATATTGGTTTGCACTGCAATGTCAGGAGATTTGGGAGTGTGCGGCAAAGTACGATGACGACTACTAAGATCTGGTTCAGTACCGCAACGTCCAGTGTGACAACAGCTGTGACCGAACCGCAGACAATTGAAGGATACTGCTGCTCCGTTTTACCTTGCTTCATAATACATAGACCGAATAGTACTGGACAATTAGAACCGGTGATCATCATTAAAAACAACGGCATAATTGGCATTGAAGTGATCATCTATCATGATTGTTCTTCTTCTTCTTGTTTGCCTATCCTCTAAAACTATCCGTCTTTCTAAGAACATTGGCTTCTGCCTTACATATTCAACTTCTACATCTTGATCTGTCGTTCCTCGGCCTCTATTTGTTGAAGCCCGACAGTCGGTTACCTACTTTCGTATCCCCTGCCTTGTTTCCCCTACTAGTCACACAACGAAATTAGGAAACTGCTTACACACAGTGTATTCTGTAACACGCGAGACTGGGGAGGGCTCAGTAGGGTTTACATCCGTGCAATCGGATATATCCAGCTAGTCATATTCGTTCAGTAACTTTTTTCGTTTCTCGTTATTGGTATCGTGTTCCACTGAAAACGTTCCGGTTTAAAGGAACCGAGTTGAGTACCATCCCACGTTCCCTTTCTGAGGGGTTTTGAGGTTTTCATTCCGAAAACTGTGTGCAACCGTGACCCCGAGCACGTGCGCTAGACGGTCTCCCTATGTAACCTATGGGGGAGGGAGATACATGCTCCGCTTTATATTTGTATGGGCCCACAGAGGGAGCAGTGACCCGGCGTAAACAGAGTGTACTGCCCATATAACACACACTTCTAGCTAAGACTCAAGTGAGTGGTGAAAAGAAAAACACATTAGGGTTGACCCGGCCAAATTTGTGCAAGAAATTAAGAATAAACGCACGGAACTAAATCCTTAAGGCAATGATGATTAAATGCTAATTAAGACAGCAAACACACACATAAGGCCACAGCTTGCCCCAGTAAGAGCGAATAGAACTTTTACATGGTAGTCAAATGGTTAAATAGGGTAAGAGCTGCAAAAATCACTGACAAAATCACTGAAGAAGCTCAGGAATGTGTGTGAAATGCTCGACCCAGAGCACCATCATGATATCATTACCGAATATTTCAGCTCAGATAATAATGAAACCTTAGAGGATCAGCTGATCAACTATTTTAGCTTAGGAAAGTGAGACATTAATGTTACAATGGTGTTTTCAATGATTTACCATCCTTATATGCTCATCCAGCCTCTTTGCGAACAACATGAAGCTGTGCCCGGTGGGTGTACATTATAGTAACTCACAAAAAGCACATCAAACATCGACAAGTAGCTGACAGTGTGGTGCAGTTAATTAAAAATGAATGCTGAATAGGGGATATATATACTACACACTTGATATCAAAATGTGGATGAGAGATCACCGCGAGCAATCAGCCCACTCAATGATTTCTTTGCACCAATTACCTGAAATTCATTATTGATGACAGTACACAGACGATCACATCCTTTTTTGTATAAAATAGACGAATGTTTTAGCTGATCTCCTCCAAATCCTACAAATATGTTATCGTAAAGAAAGAAGTATCAACACTTCAAATGTTTGATCATGAGCGTATATGTTTTTGTTGAAACGATTAAGTAAGACAAACACAGTAAGGCAAAACAAGGGACTGTAACTATGCAACAGAACAAAAACGGCTGAAGTGAATCGTGACAGAAGCAGTACGAATAAGAGCTTGGTTCAAATTCCGTAAACGCTGGATTTCTCAAACCAATTTTATACAGGCGAAGTTCGCCATTGTTCGTGACTTTTGCTCAGTTCACTGGATACATTTATGCCTCCGTACACGAATACATGCCTAAACATTTGAGGAAGTATCAGTCAATTGCCTTAGCCGAAAGCTATATTCCGCCTTATTGTCCTTCAGAAGAATTTCTCCGGCGTTCAGATGTTTTTTCCGTAGCTTTAATGAATTATCTTGATCGTTTTCTGTGACATAACATCAGTTTCTTGATCGTTCTTGGTTAACTACTCATTTCGATGTGTTTTGTCAAAAATATCAACCTTCTTCCTTACCTACCCGGTCCCCTTTTCCGTCTTCCGACCATGGCTTTATTAAAGTCTCCCCCAAGAGCGTACAGCAAATTCAGTAAAATGACGTTTACGCAAATCCGCGACATTAAAAGAAGGAAATATCAATGTCCATTACCATCGGACTGGAAGAAGGCGCTGGTTGTTCCCTTGTTCAAAGGTGGTGATAAGCATG
>UZAN01039415.1:40158-51717 GCA_900618425.1 Echinostoma caproni | reverse complement strand
GTTGCTACACCGAACGATTGCATGCGACTGGATTGTTTCCGGAGTCCTATCGTCGAGTACGGGGTGATATCATCTGTGTGCGACGTATTCTTCGCGGTGACATGGGTCCAGAGTTGATGGAGTATTTCCCTCTGCGCGAGCAGACCAGGACTCGTGGACATGGACTTACGCTGTTGAAGCTTTCGTCCGTAGGATTACCTCTTCGGTTCCGGCTATCGCGAAGGGTAACCAATCTTTGGAACTCCCTTCCAGCTGACGTGGTGGACGAGGTCAATGATAAGATGTTCAAGAGGAAGCTCGACAGCGTCCTGCGAACAATGTGGTATGCAGATCTATCATGAATGAGATCTTCGAGTCTGTGGTGATGAGGCTCATACGGGAAATTACCCTCTGCCTCTAATTGAAGAACATTGAACATTGAACATTGAACATTGAACAAATCTAGATAAATTCAGTGCGACGAACTCTCAGACAGAGATCAGCGTGTTCTACTACACCGGATTCTTTCGTCTGGTGTGACCACCTAAAAAAATGTCTAAACTTTTGTCACGAAATGTGCTGCCTATGGGAGTTACCTTAAACTCGCTGTCAACTTGAGTGGAAGTAAGGAAAGAGCACACAAATGCGATGTTTAAAAATAAAAAAAATCTCCCATCATTTTCTATCAAAAGTGAGCTACAGGAGCTGAACGAAATCAACACTTGAACAATCCTAGACAATAAAACCCACAGAGAGAGATCTGTAATACTATCACGCAATCGAGGGTTCTACCGTCTATTGTGTCTCAAATAAAAAAGACGTTGAAGAACGAAATCGATCATTTAAAAAGTAACTAATACTTGGGAAATGGCAGCGTTCATCAACAGAACAGCGTTACAGACCTCTACATTTTTCGACAGGAAGACGCTCTGAAGTAGTTCTTGATTCTCACATCCAATATACCACCCAGTTTCTGCAGGTTGGAGACTACCATCCTTAAGGTGTATGCTCATAAACTGTATTCAGTGGTCGCACCTATGTTTAACCCGTGCTTCCAAAACGGCCTTATACCTGATTTTCTTGGAAATACTGTGTTAAGAAGTCATTTTGGCAAACAAGCTATTCGACCCCAACCGGGAAAGGCAATCACAGCTCATTTGGTCGCAACAGAATGAATGAAGCGACCAGACTCATCTAAATGTTCACGGAGAACGGTCAAAATAGGCCAAGCATTACTAACTGTCAACAATCTAGGCGATTGCGATTGCGGTTGATCAGCCCACCACCCTTCGTGCGTTCAAAAACAGTCTGTCCGAGTTCTGGATTTCCCGCGGTCAGCCACAAAAGTTGGTGTCACAAAGCCTGTTACAAAACGAGTGTCAAATCACCTAAGCATTTGATTTATTCGATAACACTTATGACCTTTGCAAAAAGATTTCAACTCTCATGCTCCTCTTACTATGTTGTCCATACACATACGTACAAACAAATACATGACCTATTTTCTCCTGTTTTCTTGATTCATCTGACTTGAGGACCTTTAAAAGAGTACTGTATTTGATTGGTGAACGGTGCCCCGACCACGAGCTGGTTTATCAGTTGACTTATATACCCCGTTGTTGGAAACCTACCTGGATCAGCCCGGTAGCTAAAACGGGAACCTGTTATGATCACCATCGTCGTCGTCGTCGTCGTCGTCGTAGTAGTAGTAGTAGTAGTAGTAGTAGTAGTAGTAGTAGTAATACGCACGGAACTCGGAACACTAACCAAGCAATAAGAATCACAGGACACGAATCAAGGACCAGCTATCACGGACTGCATTACGGAAGCACCGGACCGCAATGGCACCAACAGGCAATATTCCACGTGACGCGAGGAAAAGGCGACAAGAATGGTAGTTCGTTTATTGGGAGAAATGAGGGCGATTAAATAATATGTACAAAAGAAGATCATTGGTTATCCAGGCTTTCATCAATCGCACTGCACTATTCCTTGCATAATTCTGCTTCCATCTGGGCTGCACTGTCTTGGATTGGCTGGCACAATCAGCCTATGGCGTGTAATCAGAAGCCGTGACACGTACTAGCGTCGTTGACGTCACCTTTGAAATTTGATTGATCACATGTGTCCAGAATTTGTAACGCGCCGCTCCAGGGTAGGCGTCATTTCGTGGGCCTGGATCACCACAGAACCCCAAATTTCCGTCCCATTGCATGTGTCTGTTGTGTTGATGATGCTCTTTGAGAGGTTACTCCCTCAATGATTGCCATTTTGGTTGATTGTATAGGATCCAAATTACTTTATGTTCCATCGCTTTCCTTCCACACTGAATACCCTAGCTTTCTTGGTTCACTTCACACTGTAGGCACTCGATAGAAATAAGAGAGTAGTCAAAATGTTTTCTTGGATTAAAGTGACATTCTCAGTCTTTTAAATTGTGAAATATTTTGTCTTCCGGTGAAATATCACACGCCACAACTTTGGTAATCACAGGCTGTTTCACAAATCATTCACAGTTCACGCGATACCTTGGATATTCTCCTCTTTTATTGTCTAAACAGAAATATTACAGTGTCATTCTTTCAAAGTTTTTCTTTTCCACTTATATTACATCCTACTTCTCGAACTTCCATAAGAAGACTACGTTTGGATCGGAATCGCTACCCTGTTACATTTGTCCTTTCCACCCTTCAACTTCCTCTTTCCACTTCACACAACCTAATTCTTTATCCTGCTAAATATGTACGTGGACACACTGTCCTCACTTCTTAAAGGAAACCATCAAGCAGATCTTTTAGAATCCTATTCCACTATATACACACGAGAGGACACCGTGAATCATCCCTTGGCTGTTAAGTGTACTGATTAGCCGCTGTTTAATTTGATTCAATCATTTCATCTCTGTATTACTAACTATCATTTGATGTCCATCGCTTGAAACATTCTCCAAATCTTCACGTCCTGATCCGCCGTTTTTTATATTGTCAATTTCACGGCATGCGTCCCACGTGATCCTCCCAGGGATGCTCAAAAATGACTTTAACTGCCCTCTAGATTCTTAACAAATGTTTTATCCAAAAGTAGCGGAATTCCCCAGAACTCATCCATCATTTCATCGTTTTACAACATACAAAGTCTTAGCACTCCGTATCTATAGTAATAAGGAACAAAACCTTCGCATTTGTTACACGCAGATGTTACAAAGTGTGCCCGATGTGTTGGTTACCCGGAAAGAATCACTTCAGAGCTTGCCTCAATTATATTGCAAATGTTTTTTGTCCTTTGTTTCTACTATTCTGATGTAGTTTTATTTTCACGGTTCGTTCTACTCTGGTTTTGTAGCTGCTGAATATTCACATTTTGAGGTACTCAAAGTATATACTGGAATGGATTTGGCAATTCTGCACCCTGTCTAAGAGTTCTCATTGTGAGACATCTTCCCGTTGAACTCCGAAATTTTTAAAAATATTACAACCACCTTACAAATCATGTATTCGATTGTAACTTAAGTGCCTCTTCCTGGAACGGTTAGTTGTTTTGGTGATCCTATTAGCACAGGCAATTATTCTTTTTGTTATAACTCTTAGTTGCTCAAAAGAGCACGTAGTCGTGTTCATCACAGTTATTACATTTCAGTTTGACGAAAGCCAAACAAACAAATTGATGGTCTGGTTCCATGCAGTTCATTATGTTCGCTTCTAGTCAAATTATTTTTAGACATGATTAGCCGAAACCTGATCGATAGTATTTTCACTTCTACCGGGCCCGAAGGTCATGTAGACGATATTTATATCTGTAAATTTGTAAATTTGCGAAAGAAATTTAACTCTACCGATCTAAATGTTTCTATCTCACAGACGAAAAAAAATATAGTGCCCCCGGACGTTTTCCATATTAAAATTGTGATTCTCTTAAATGCCACATTGTAGCCTTATATTTCATGGAAAGCAACATGGAGTGGTCGGTAACTACATGTTTCTAGGTTTCCACCTGTGGCTTTCAAACGTGAGCCTGTCAAAATTCTATTTCATTGAAGAAAGCTATCTAACATCTACATGCGAGGAAATATCCATAAAAAGTCCTCCCTGTGAAACGGTTACTCGGGGAGATTCATTGTTATCCTCAGTAAACAATCATAGTTTATTTCATTCAAATAAAAGGGATCTACACCTTTTTCAACACGTTTTAGCCAAAACCTGTATTACTGTGGCCTCAACGAAAATTCTTTAGCCTAGACGCAAAAACTTTAGTGATACTGCTGCGGGCGAATCATATCGAAAAGTATCGGAATACTTTGAGGTCAATGAATTTTGAAAATAATTATTTTCCAACAATGTTGATGTTGCCAATCTTGGTTACCAAGTTCCGGTGATCGTATGCTGCATCACATGTTGATTGGAGAAGGTTTCAACGATGTGCTGATATCGTCAAATCATATGATACATTTTCCAAAGTCCTAGGTTTTCCGCATACCATGCGATACTCCTGTGAGTAAAACTCCCAAGTGTAAAATAAACGGCACACAGTTTCACGTTTGAAAGGTCTGATACCACAAAAAAGGTAAATGATTACCGCACTTCCATTTAAAGTGAACTCTGTTCCTGAGATGTGGGTAAATCAATAGATCGATGATAATAGATAACATATTTAAAGTACACTCCAATTATTATCATCATTTGACATTTGACATAACTACCACGGTCAGGGCTCGTCTAAAGCTTAATGGGAAAAGGTGTAGTAAAGAGGGTAACTTTCGTAAACGATGTTTATTATCCTCGGTAGGTTAATGTATCTAACTCTCATGAACTGAGTTCAATTTTAGTGTATGTACGGAACGGTAAGCATTTACGCTTTTATGGTATCATCCTCTGGTTTATATAAGGGATTTTGAACGCAAAACGATCTTCCACCCGCGCTAGATGCAAGATTTGTACTCACAGGAGTATCACAATTCATACGGAAACAATGAGGGGAAAAGGTGCAGTGCAAATCAATGTTAATGTTTACATCACGCTTCTGCGTTTAACCAATCATCCGATTTATCCTGTGAGGAAAGTTATTTGTTGGCTTTATTGAAATGCTGAACGTTGAACTGCACTCGGCTCTTTATGGCAATATAGTCTAGCAGTTTCTATTGCGTTAACAACATTTTAAACATCCGACTTCACCACCGACATAAAAAAAATTCAGTCGCCTAGTGGAGCCAGTAGCTGGTGCTATCCCACCAAAATGGGGGTTCCGTTCTTCCACTACAGGTATTTCGTTACATCAGGCTTTTGGTCCACATCAGCCACAATCTGGCGTGAGTGATACCCGCAACCATATCACGTGTTGTCTTACAACTGTGTGAACCCGTTACTAACCGTGTGACAAAGTTTCCAGCCTGAGATATTCAGATTAGCAAGTTCTTTGTAGTGCTACGTTTGTAGCTTACAAGAACTTACCCGAACAAGTTAATTCTGCAACATGTACGGTCTCCAACTTCCAAGACGCAATCATTGATTTTAGAAATCAAAGTGAACATGTGAAAATGAATAATGAAAGAGAATTTTGATGAAAATAAAACTTTGAAGACCATCCTTCCAGGTTACAGTTTTGTTTACTGTGGGAGCCATGCGATCCGTAAGATAAATAAATAATACATGTGTATATTTTATCCGAATAAAAAACACAGGGAAATTTAACATTTAACACCAGTTTAGATAGAGACAACTTTGTTTGATGACCTGTGGGGTGGTCAACCTTGGGCTTTTACCGAATTAGGCGAATTAGGCCGAGTACATAACCATGGTGTGCGAATAAGGTTTTTCTATTCCTGCGATGATTTCGTTTTGGGCAAGCCAATCTCAAGTGTGGAATTTGTAGAGTTTTACACGTGGTTAACAAACCGAATATTATTCCGAGTCTTGTCCGACCACGACTGTTTAGCAAATGATTATGTAATTTGTGCCTGCGTCTGTATTCACTGTAGATCTGCACATGGACCGGCAACCCGCACCGTTTGATTTCATGGTGCGTTTCCACAACCAATAAATGAACGACGGAGATAAGTTCATCTAGAAGCGCACGTGCAAGCTCATGATGATTCGAAACCGTCTATATATCTTTTCAACTTCAAGTGAATTCGTTGTAACTTCAAGTGAATCCAACCAATCGCACTCCATTAGAAACCCCGACAAGATGATTGGTGTTTTGGCCATCAAATGTCACCGATTGGACCGGGTCCGTCTAAAACCCCTCCATTTCGAATGAACTAATTTCTCGGTAAACAAACAAAAGTACATTTTTCGCGAGTTACCGAGCCAGGTTGAATGTTTCGAGAGCGGGGTGGGTGGGTCGAGGTGGGCCGTTCTCTCCCCGCCTCCCCCACACACCCGTTCCACCCAGGAACGTTATGTTCGTGATCGTTGATCGAGTGTGCGTCATAGATACGAATGAACTAACCCGGAGTCAACTGACCTCTGTCGGTCCGGTAAGGAAGCGAATCACACCAAGATGGATCGATAAGTCGGTCACCATGCCCAGACGTGAATGTGAGCATGATTCTTAGTATGACTGGAGTCAGTCTAAGCCCACAATAACCCAATGAGTAAATTCTATTGAGACCGAGTTTCTCTCGAATAAAACCGATTCCTTTGAATCAAATGCGATTGCTTACGTATTTCTGACATTGAAATGCACACATCACAAGATACGTAGCATGCATAAGATGATGGGGGTGACTACTGTAGTTAGTTTCTCCGCTCGAATCCAAATGTACGTGATTATTTTGACCAAACTGGAATCGACCCCAACGGTTGATAGCTTGCACCATTTACACCCTAACGATCAGCAAAATGTCGACCTGCCCAACCTAGTCTACTGTTTTTACATGATCGTTCGGTTTTAACGATGCATGAACTTTCTGCCTCGATTTCTCTTTAATCACCACGTGCACTGGAAAACACTGCCTACCGAGGGACTGGTTCTGTATTAAATTATCAACGAACGCAAAGTGGATAACCAACACACTGTAATTGAAAATGTGCCCTAAAGTCTACGAACTATCTAATGCACCCGGCCTATCGACTTCAATAATGATAGAACTTTCCGACTTATATCTCCCATTCACAAAAAAGTTAAGTGGTTAGACAAAGATCAAATGTATTAAAAATCAAGCATTTTGATAGCTGTCGGATAATGTACACGAACATGTTCAGTCGCATGCTGACAATGATCCTTCGTGATATGAGACTTGGCATCACCAGCAATGCTTTCCAAACATGCCATCCTCCAGTCCTGTTGGTTCATTTTTCCTTCGGGATCACCCGTCATAATCTTTACATGCTGATTTCGGAGCTCCGTTTTGATGTAACTTTTTGTAATGCTCCATATCATTTCGATCGGATTCAAGGCTGGAGAATACGGAGCAAGTCTGAGAATGCTCACTCTTCCTCCGGAAACGACGTTTTTAAGTTTAGAATGATAGAGTGCGTTGTCACACACAATCACATATGACTGGTGCTCTTCCTGCAATAGTTGATCAACTAGCGTTTGCAACCATTGCAGACACACAATACGGAGTTGTAAGATCCTCTTTTCAGAGTATAGTTCATCAACCTATCCGCATTCATAGCACCTATGATGTGCAGTTTTCTTCCTCTTGAACTGGCCACTGGCATCCGACACCTTTGACCTCTGGGTGCACGCCCATAGTTTCTTGAACAATGTAGGTTGAAGTTGGTTTCATCAATCCAGATAATCTCATGTGCAAGTGCCTCGTACCATTGCAGGTGTTGAACATATCTAGGAAGAACTGACTCAAAAACAGGTGGTTACATTACCTTTCCTCTTCTCTTTATTATCCAGTAAGTTCATCGTTACTGGTATTTGATGAATCTTTTTGATGGTAATCAGTTTCCCATCTAAATAGTTGCTGATAGTTGTGATGGAAACTTCTTTGTCGTATTCAGCCTTGAGTTTCATCCGTAGAAACGACAGTGTCACAGTCGGATTCTCCTCAATCCATGAAATGAGTTCCTCTACATGGTGATTTGATAACTTGTTGAACCGTCTTCCTCCGTGGGTGAATTCTGACGGTTCTTCTTGATGTCTTCTTATCCATGTCATCGCTGTCCTTTTCTTTACATCAAGTGATGCAGCGATCATCAACCAGTCATCACCATTGTCGTACGCTCTTCCCTGGACTATACTCAATTATACTCAGTGATGCATTCGAAGTTGCTGTTAGAGACAGGCATACTGAATACAACTTGTAAGAGTCGATAAAGTACAGTGGTTTCAACATTCCTTCTACCAAATAAACCATGCAAATAAACCATCAACAGAGCGAAATTGAAACCATTGCACAAAATTCATGGGTAATGGTTGTACGAACGGAAACTATAAGTATCTGTTTGATCAAGTAATCGCAAATCCTGTCCTGAACTTCCAGGGAACCATTTCCTCAGTTGTTTCTGGCATACAGACTGAGATATCGATGAATGCATTACCATATTATCTTTGTTTCACTTAAAAGCCAGTCGACTTTCTTCTCCAACGCAAAAATCGAAACACCCACCAACGGCTTTTGTTTACTCCTTTCTTAACAAAAAAAGCGCGCTCTCACTGAGTTCTATTCACAATCACTTGTTGAACACAACACTTCCAAATGCTATTCTTGTTTTTCTCATCATTCCATAAGTGATTTTATACAATAAAATAACAAATGTAACTTTTGATCCGTATTGTTCAAAGTCAGTCCCAACTGCTCTGAGGGTCAGATTAAAATATCCCCAACAGAAAATTGTTTTTTTAGAACAAAAGCAATTGTACTCACTTGACTCACAATATCCCAATTCTCAAATGAGTTTCTAATCAAATTGGAATTGATGAAGAACTAACGGTTGGACATCATCTGCCAGTAACACAAGTTCGTGAAAAAATGCAACTCTCTCTCTGTTTTGTGTTTGATGCGAGCAATCGATATTTCTGTTCCCGGTTACGAGTTACATTGACACCCATCCGCTCCACAGCTTGTGTTTCTCCGAATGTGTTTTATCTCTACATAAAACACTTTGTAAATAATTACTGTGCTGTTGTTGTGCCAATCAAGTCCTGTAGTCTGATTGTAATCAGAACGTATTTTCAACCAGATTAACATCTTCAAAGTAATTTACGAAATTACCCAGTAGTTTCTTTTTCGTATGGAAGGCAATTACGTATGTTAAGTACGAAGCCTAACAGATTTCCTGCTACCCTCTTCTTTATCGTGAAAATTCCAAAGAGCAGCAGGAAATTACCGTAGGAAACATCTTATCAGTTGTCAAGTGTCGTTGCAAGACTGTTTACTTTTTAATCTATATCATTACTTGTTGTCACAAGCAGTAACTTGTGATGTTTCCCTGGAAACGCGAATGGATTTGACCAATCTTGTAAATGGACGGGAACTATAAAATCTGCAAATCTTTTCCCCTGAGAACAAACATGGCAAGACACTTACATCGATGTTGAACTTACCAAAACTGACGATTTAACCGGCTTTCCGTTACATTTCACAATTGGGATGTACATTTAATCATAGAAGTCAAAAATCAACGACTTAAACCTGTCAAATCATTATAGCTTGAGCCCAAATATCCATTCAATGCATTCGTTCACATAATAATAATAATAATAATAATATTTGAAAAACCACCAATCTATCCTAATTTCGCATTTGTACATTTCTCCCAGATATCGCTCCGACGAATACTCAAATTTCTCCGACGCTTCATCTGCGGTACTGGTCATTTATAATGAATATATATGTGGAGCTAAACTGATAGTTTAACCAAGTTCACAGGTTCTTGCATCTTTTACTAACCTTCCACGATGTCATTACTCTCACAACAAGAGCACGCAACCACTCTTTGCCAGACTGTCTATTGCCTAGGATCCTTTTGGTTTCTTAGATCAAAGCATCCCACGATGCCTAGACCAGACCAAAACCAAAGATCAATGCTAATTCATAATAATCTTCTCTTTTTCATTTTATTTCCTTTTATTGAATATACAATGATACAATTTTCAGGTAGGCAGAAGCAACCAATCAATGGGCTGCTTTGCAACATAGAATATGGAATGCCAGGCGGTAGTGGTGGTGGGGTTCGAACACATGTCTCCTGGGGTGATAATTTGGTGGTTTTACCACTGGGACACCACCGACTGCATGTTTGCATGCTTGAACAAAATGATATTTTCGATAGGGTCTGGTATTTGTTCACAATCTTCCTCGTCTTCCGTGGATAACAACACACACATGGGACAATCGTTTTCCAGCCTTTCAGTCTAGCCAAAAACTTGGCGAGAAAGTCTCTGGTCCGTATTATTCAAAGCTTTTGAGCTACGTTTGCTGAAATGGAGACTGAGATTGTTCAATCCAAAGTCTACAACGTTATCATTTTTTCATATTGAAGTGATGCGGACATCTCACCATACATCAGCTAGTCTACCTGACTGACTGTAACTGCAGTAAGCAACAGCTGAGATGCAGCGAAATGATTTCGGAATTAAATGGCGCTCGCTTGTAGTGTGTTGTGTTCAGTGCACTGTAATTTTCTCACACAGAAAGTGACCGCTTTGCTTCTCACCTTTACCCAGTTGCTCTCATAAATTCCCAACCCTCCCTTCGGGGACTATTCGAATAAGATTTTCAGCTCTTCTGCCTCGATCCAGTAATTTGTTTCATGAATTTCATTAAACAGGTAAATTACGATAATCAAAAGACAATTAACCATGCTCCCTTTGTGCAAACAGCACTTCAAAATCTCATATACAGGTGTTGACCAAACTCGTGCAACATCAACCTCATTTTGAAAATTCATTTCCGCTTGCAATATCCTCGTTAAATATATATATATGGCTATAACGAGCGATACCCTTGTAAGTAAAACTTTTAAATTTGTCACAAACGGTACATTGTGTTGCATTCACACGTCCTGACATAATAAAAATCATTTGAAAAATACACCCCCCATTGGTACACCTTTTCCTATAAAGCTTTATCTTACACTTTTTAAACGCAGAATCAATAAACTGGAGCTTACGTGAATGTTCCCCTGCTGTCCCTTTTTACAGTATACTATTTGTCCTTGGGAATTTCCTTTTTTACTGTAATTCACATTGTGTAATAAAAAATGTCATCTGTTGGTGCTTCTTAAGCAACAATACTTATTCCGAGAACGAGTAACCCTTTTTTACCAAACAGATCGACTGCGTTCTGTTTCGTTCAGTTCTGTGGGTTGAACCAGGAATGGGTGAGCTACAAGTAAGGTTTGGTTGCTATGCCATTGATGACAGCCAGCCCATTCACCCAAGTTCACTGCAACCTCTCCCACTGAACAAATATTGCTATTCCAATAGACCCATGATTCTTGTACATAGCTCGGATTGCACCGTAAGCCCAAAACTCGTCCCTGGTTAACTATGGCCAGTGGTCAGCTTTGACTACTGAGCTATCGTCAATGTTAGAGCAACTACGAGCAAATCTACTTTAGCTGTAGTGGGCACGATACTGCGTCGTCCTTCGTGCATATCGAGTGGCGTCCCACTTGGTTGTCA
>UZAN01039415.1:18295-39739 GCA_900618425.1 Echinostoma caproni | reverse complement strand
GGGATACCATAACGAATCACTCTCTACAGTTCCTCATAACTCAACTCCACGTGAGTTGTTGCATCTAAGAAATCCGTTAGATTTGCAGCTGCAACAGTCAACCTTCACGTCTGGAAACTGCCAACATTTCGGTGCGCGATGCAGCAAATACCACGTTCAGACATTCCACGCAGTGTTTGGATTGGCACATCCTCGAAACCGCCTACGGCCCATATGAGTGACAAAATTCAACCTTTTTGCTGTGAGTTCAGTGTAAATTCGTGGCACAACTGCCTGAAAACCTGCGTTCAACATGGAAGTGTATNTCCAAATGACGGTTTCGCAAATGAAAATTATAGTTTCTCAAAGCTATCTTAAAATGGTATAGATTTCATGGAGATTTTCTCAACGGCACCGTTTTGGAACAAAACGAGTCCAAAGTTCCGCCCTCGTGCATTCACGCCTAATACCTTGAAAGGATGTAAACGAATTGCGTCGGGTGGAACTGTGGGTCCCGATATCCATATTTTGGCTTTTCGGTGCTCCGTTCGATTATGTGCTTTTCCTAATCCATTTCATTTCTTCCACTTTGGCTATCAAGTTAAAAAGCTATCAGATTGTAGTTTCTAGATCACAATAACGCTATGCATGATGTCCAGAAAACTGAATTCCTCTCTTTTTGTTCTTCCACCGGGAATGACTCTATTCTTCAAAACGTACTGTTTGATGGCTTTGCTGGCTGTAGACAGCCTCCAAGTTATCGTGGACATTTTCCGCTTTCAAATATGAAAATATCAGTGCTATCGGCTGAGCTGGTAGAGCGTGCGTGTATAAAGCGTAGATGGTATCCGTGCGTGAGTTTGGATCCCACCGAGACTACTGAACTTTTCACAATCTCAATATCAAACTTCAAGTTTGCCAAACAACACTATTTGCTCTATTTTAGTCTTTTTTGCAGTGAGCTATCTTTCGGTTGACCTCACAACATGATATCCCTTATCAGTCATGCATTCTTGAAAATCAGTAAACTATCCTCTATCTCACATCGACCTGTGACATTTCACGTTTTCCATCGGTATGCACCTTACTACTTTAGCTACATACTGATTTATTGGATCTTTGTACCTGAATAGAACCATATTTTTCATTCAGAGTAACACATTTGAATTTTCATTTTTCTGCTGCCCTTGGGTTCGTTGGAAATGAAACATTTCTTCTCGTCAGTGAGCTAAAGTAAAATGTAATCGGAACTGATCATCTGCGTCCATCCGAAAAACTGCAGCAATGAAAGTCCACAAGCAGCGTGGTTATATACAATGCCCATTTGCAACAAACAACACCTTATTTGGTTCTTCCATTTATTAAGTGGTGTACAGGTATGCCCGTAATCGTCGCTTTCAGAAAATGCTTTTGATAATATGCGTAAAGTTTTAGTGAATCTTTTATCGTTGATTTGTTTAAAGAAAGAGCATAACAAAGCTTGGTTCCACGATTCATGCTTAGGCAGATTTTTCTGCATCTCCACGGGCACAATATGGTAGAAAACTATGGTTTGCATGTTTGGACAGCACATCAGGTTTCACAGGAATACGACAAGACCATTTTATCACACTCTCCATCAATACATTGGCAGTGGTAAAACGTGTGTCGTATTGATATGCAACTCGAAGTACTATCTCGTAATCTAGACTGTTTTTTTCTGCCGTATTGTACCAGTGGAGACCCAGCGAAAACCAACTTCGCGTGAGTTGTGCAACCCAGTTTTCGTGTGCTCTCGCTTCCCATTAATCTCAGAAAATAAATTTCCCAGTTATTTTGCTGTTTGGTTGTTGCTTATTTTTACGCAACCGAATATATCTTATTTTCTGTTTGGACTGGTCCATTTCCACAGTCCACTCAATCACTTCGTCATGTTAACAGAATTTGTCATCTGTGCACGCCAAATGACCACAGTTCATTTACCCCTGGTGTAATCGGTCACTCAACAACCACTTTCAATCTGTTTGTCAGACGAACGAATTGTTGAGCACAACAAATATTGGACATAGGACGGATCAAGGATGAAAATCAGGAACCGTGTGAAGTCGTGGTTGCTCTTCGGGTGATGGATTGGATTTTTCCAACTACCTCGCATTCTCGTGGCCTGTGGACCAACCAGAATGCAGCATTACGTGTCGGCTAAACAACACTACTACTCGTTTAGCCGCATCCATATTGCATCGCATCTACACAGGCGGTGAAGTTATTTACCCCAATCGTTTTGACAAGATGGGCTGATTTTGGTTATCAATTTCCATAATGGATATTGATTAGGTAAAAAATCGATCCATTTTTATTTGCGTAACTCAATTCCCTTGTGGAGAGTTATTTATACCCGTAATCGATGAATTTATTGCTCTATCGCGAGACAGTAACTGATGGTATCAACTGTTATCTACATGTTCGACTCAGTCATTCTGAGTGAGCAAAACAGTGCTTCAACCCATCGTCCGCTTCTCCGTCTGAAAAATAAACACATGCACTATTCAGAGGCAATATCAGGTTGGTAAAATGTGCGTTAGAAAAAATGTCGGAAAAATGTCAGCCATGCCAATGCACCGTGAACTCAGAAGCCAAGAAATACTTGAAAGCTATTTCTACCTCATAATGTCGCATTTGCAGGGTGACAGCATTACCCCCAGAAGGGATTGAACCCGAGACCTAAACAGATGGAACGCAAACACTGCTGATGAGACTGTCTGAACTGTTTCTAACCCGTTAACTTTACGCTTTATTGGCTCTCTAGACACGACGAACTTCAATATGTAATCTCAGATAACTTTCAATCAATTCACACTGTGGAACTGGAGTCTGTGTGGTTCTGCTGAAACGTTTCTGACTGGCAGTCATCTGACGTCATTCGCGCCGAATTCCGACATGTCTACCCCCCAAATTTACATGGTCGCCAAAATCCTTCATGGATTTGTCATTTGGCAAATGTTTTCAAATGGATGCATAAATCATACTTTGTAACTTTGAGACTTTCTATTCCCTGGAAGAATATTTTACCCTTAACATTATTTTCCAACGCTTGCTCTGCTCATCTCTTTAGTCCCTCGGATAGTAACGAAATAAGTGTACTCTCATCTTTTGGTTAATCGGGTTTATTTCCGATGTTTTATTCGTAAAACCGCGGATGCCTTGACCGCCGAAAGCCTCATTTCCTTCTCGAAGAACTAGTTTGGAGGCCGACGTAGGGCTCCGTTGTTGTTGTTGTTGTTGTGATTCAGTAGCAGCACGTTACCATCGGGAATCGAACCATGAGCCTTCAAATTGGAAGATGAATTCTTATCTCTTAGTTACGCCATCCAGGGCCAACACTTGAGAACATATTTTAAGCCATCTTTCACTTGACGCGTCTGCTGCAGGAAAAAATCAACTCTAATACACTCATTTTTTTTAAACAAAATTCGTTGCCTGAACAGAGCTTTATAGAAACTCATTCCCCCCCCCCCAGTTATTCAAACATATTTTATGTCACTAAACGACAGGGTGTACGCAGTATCTGATGGGAGTAGAACATTCGAGCTGGTAGACCTATTGATACGTTTGAGTTGTTTGGCGTTCTTAACTCGCACAACTTTCATTTGCTATCGTATTAAACCGAGACATACGTTTGCACTCAGAATCTAATAAACTGTTTGAAAAGTAAGATGAGAACAGTTCGAAGATATGTGAAGCCTAAACTCCTCGGCGCAAGATGGCGCGAGATATACAATAGCTGTTATCCCTCAATGATTGCACGTGAAATACTACCAGATAGATTGGTTTTCAACGAAATTTGTCGAACTCATAGAAACAAATGTGGTCCTGGGTGACTTTTACAACTATTGAATCCCAGGAAACACGGGTCACCACATTGTTGGTTTACAACTCACCTTTGATTATGCGAATTTCACATGACTGATGGCAAATAAAAACTGAATTTTCCGTTGCACAGTTCATTCGGTAAACCTGGTGATCCTCATAAAGCAAGCTTATGTGTTCCAAAGAGCCAGTGTCAGTAAAGTAAATGTTCTTGAAACCTTATACGTATATCAAAATGATTTAAACTGCAGGAGTTATAAGCAAAATCGATGACAAGCGATATTCCATTAATCTTAGATTGTTTAACACCAGGTAATATAGTTGTCATTATCCCCTGATCACAGTTTAGGGTATCCCGATCCGATTATATAGAAATCCCGTGAATAAACCTTTTGGATTACGATCTTTGGAACAATGAGATTTTATTACGTTAAGATGCATTTATCTGGTTAAATATGTGTACCATTGGATCTCCTCCCTTTTATCAGAACTAATTTTCTCAACAATAATGCCGACAAAATACAATCTCCTACCTACACAATTCGTATTACCCAGTTTGAATAGAACGAACTGTAGATATTTCCTATGCTTGGATTCGAACCACATCAAGACTCCTAATTATTATCCAATCGGATTATATAGAAACAGAATCAAGTCTACCGAAAACTCTGATTCAATTTACTCTCAGGTTCATAGTCTCACCTATATTGAGATCGTTTACTTTTGTTACGATCCTTTTATTCCATGATCTCATTCGCTCTTTAGCTGTGATTGTCCGACTGTCACGGGTTGTTAATCTAGTTGCAATTTTATTGTTTTGTTTTCAATGTGATGTTATTTTTAGAACCCAAGAGAATGGATCACCCATTTCCCTATCACGTTCAGTCAACCGACCAGACGTTGCGCGTTTAGATTCGGTTCACTCGCTGCTCTATTCAACCTTGATTGATTTCATACCCCAGTGCAATAGTCTTAGCCAATTTAAATTTGTTGATCCTTGTACCAATAGGGTGTTTACCATTTCTGTCACACGATGGTTGGCCAATTTTCAAGACACGCCTGACTGACGGAAGGTGACAAAGAAAAACCTTGGTTCCAGTTTGGAGATTCACCTCGAACTGCATTATTTCAGTAAAAAATGACTCGTCGAACAGAGAATAACGATAAAGTAATACCCACTTGTGAGGAGGGAAAAAACGAAGGATGTGAGTAAAGTTTCAGGCGCAACGATCACCAGAACAAAAAAAAGAATATTTTTACACAAATGACAGAAAAGTCATGTTTTGCATGGATTTCACTAACTCAGTCTAACATAAAAAGCACTGGAGATATGAGCATTCAAGGTCTAACAAACGTTCATCGAGGAAGATTGGGATGCATTTAAATTGAGTGTTCATATATAAACATATACAAATCCCATTTTAAATTTCTTTGACACGTCATAATGTATTTTGTTGAAACTAACTCTTAGTAGCACAAAACCAGGATAAATTACAAATCTGCATTGAAACGTATGACAGATTGCNCTGTCAAACAGTCACACGTGGGTCTGTAGATCCTATGCTCTGATTCCACCACACGTGCTATTCATTTCCAAGTGTGACCTTATCGCGTTTCCGAAAAATTGATTGTAAAATCGATTGCTACGGTAACATGAAAAAATGGCTGCATAATCGCCCGTGTTGTTTTGATCACATTCGGAAACTCGTGAATTAGGCCTAGTGAATCAATCGATCGTAATGAGCATTGTTGAAGAGTTTATCGGAAAAAGCACATGCCGTATAATATCAAACTGCATATCCCGCCTAAGATAATGCTCACCCAATTTTTGGCATCCGTTTCACTCAATGACTCTATTTAGATAAAATGGCGGGNGGTTGTGCTCATCGTGTACTCAGTAGAATAGTTCCTGTAAGTACACTTCAATAGAGTATATCTTACTCACCCGTAGTTCCTGCGCTTCCCTGGGGAGAACTGTGTCCAAGTGTGAAATATCTGAAAAGCTTTTGGTTCAGTGATGGGCATTTTCTGCCTGTCCACCTTGGAAATCAAATGATTCATTCACTTTCATATACTTGAGTACTTTTCATTTTACCACAAACTTTTCCCCGCAGAACACACAACAGTAACTACAATATAATCCCAAAATTGCAGTTAAGGATTCAGTCGATCTATTCTGTTTGTTCTCCTGTCATTCAATCGCAGCGACCGTAACACAAAAGTGCACACTTTGCTAAACATCTCTGGCTTACTTCCAAGTAAACGGCGTGACTTTAGATTGGGTTCACACTCAAAACATCGTTGTGAGGATAATAAAAATTGGAACGTTCTTTTGTCTGATTTGAACTTGAATAAGGGACACGATTTATATCTGAGAACATTTCGCTCTATCTCGTCAGTTGCACAATACAATCAACCGTTGAATGCTAACTAACAAATAATCATTACCGTGAATGAGCTTGTGGAGCTACGCTTGTCCATCTTTCTACTAAGGCAAGTCGAATTACGAAAAACTCCGTCTAATTGCACTTTCCAGGTTCCCATCGTTCTATAGCAATTGCCCCTGAAAACTGGAGTGATTGAGAGTCTTACGCGAAGAAAACGGTTTTGAATGGCGTCGTCACGTTCACCTGATATTTAGTTAGGTAACGAACGATCGTTGACGTTAGTTTGCGGTGTTGGTTTGAATTTTTAATTTCACCATTCGGATCTGATTCGCTGACCAGCTTGTTGACCCACACGGATTTTTTCTGATACTCCTTTTTACTTAATTTGCAGCTCGGTTTTTCCTATGTAGGTGCTCGAATCGGTAAGAATTGGTACTATTAATGGAATTCGGCATACGACCAAAGTGTTTGCTTCGCTGAAGGAGCCGGTATCCTGCCGTATGTGTAGACTAACACTGGTTCGACCGTGTTAAAATGTTCGTTTGATAGATCAACTTAGGCGGTGTTCTAACGTATTACTCACATCACCAATATGGATATCGGCCGGTTTACCTTCAGACGTTTAATTTCATAGTTCTACACGCACGAGTTTGGGCAGCAGTTGTCCCAGAGAAATTTATCCAGTTTAAGCGTTTCATCTGTGAAAGTATCAGGCGTGTAATTTGTTTTCTTTAAGGGTCATAAAGCGTTCTCACTAGCCCTGGGATCAGGACAAATCTGATGAAATGCAGCTATTGGCCCGTCCACATGTATTTCTGATGGACAGATCGACCACGGTTTCCATTGCATTTGTATATCCAGGAAACACGGTATCTTTCAATAAGTAGTATATGAATGACTTGAAAACATTTTGCTGGAAGCACACGATCGGTTTCTTGGGTTTTGCTGCTCGTAAGGCATGTGTATCCGATAGTCTCTTTTCATTCATATACATGTAGCCAGGAAATGTATTTCCATCACAAAAACCTTATTTGCAATACCGGGTAAATTTATTTGAACAACTCCTTCAGAACCAGTACATTGATGAACCAATACCATAAGTGGATATTTGTAGGTGGATAGGTGGATGGTACATGACGATCGGCAAAGACATGTGCTTCCAGAGGCATTTTATCCAGTCATCCATATACTACTTATTGTAAGATATTCAATAAAAACGCTTACGTCACGCTGGTTACAGTGAGTAGCGTATAACCCACCTACAAAACATCGAATCATAGTATTGATTCGTCAATATACTGGTCTTGACAGAGCGGTCCAAACAGATTAACTAGGTGTTACAAATAAGGTTATTGCGACGAAAAAAATGAGGTACCATTTTCTTCACGTTTGTCAGATAAGCTTTATATTTTTCTGATCCTTATTCAGACTGTAGAATAAGCCCAACGTGTTTATTTTCGAATCTCTTGAGAGCAAAACATCAGTCAGATACCCTTTTTGTACAGAAGGATTTTGGTCAACTCATTGCTATTTTTTCCCTCCGGGTGAGCCATAACTATACCTGCAAGAATCGGATCCATGAGACTTTCCATGACTATACCATCGATTTGGCAGATAATCTTCCCTGAAAATTGGAGCACGCGAATCAGGATATTCATCCATCCCTCTTACGAATGTGTGAGGCATGACCAATGCAATTGCGGTTTTCCAGAATCCAGAATGGATTTCCAACTAGTCAGTACTCAAATACGTTCGTAATTGTTCTTGGCTATAGTATTTCCGAGCTGGGATTCTGATTATTAGATTTCGAAACTTGCGTTTGGGTTTATCAAAAAATAATAGGACTGGAATACAAAAATGTAGTACAGTGTGGATGTCTAATGCCTGTTCCGTGCTGAATTCATACGATTTCATTGTTTCATTCCTTCATTTACACTGTGAATCAGTTTCAAATGGATTAGATTTATCACTTGATGCGAATAATAATTATTGTAGACGTTTTATTACATCGTATTAATTTACTGTATATTTACATCGGATGTGTGACGCTTCCGGCCCTGTGTTTTCCGTACAAAGTAGGTCATTTTGACGGCTGTTTGCCTGGCTAACTTCAAAGTAATCAAAATAGATCGGCCTCATCTGGTCGCCAGTTCCTTTTGTTTATGCTGATGGCTCTGAGTTGTCGTAACACAATGCTGTCCCCGATCCTCCGAAAGGCTCCCACTCAGCGCTTATTTTACTCTCAGAACCTGCCTCTTACGTGCCAAATTCATCCGTTATCTGTCCCCGTATCACGAGAAACACAAAAATAATTCCACCGGACAGATTGTTTATTCGCAATACGTACGACTAGGTCATACCATTGTGTGATTTGGTCAATAAAGACAGTTCTGACCAATCACACTGCTCCCCCCGTTGGATGAGCATCTATGTTTGTAGCATTGACCTTGACCGATCAGCCTCGGAAAACAAACACCTGCTGGGACATTCGGGTGGAAGGGGCCGGCACAGTGCATATGACTATTCGGTATTTTTGTTAACTCGTGCATTTTATTTAAGAACGGCTAATGAAAATTTTATGAACGTCAGTATAATCCGGCTTGATCGCGATAGATTGCATCTGTTCGACTTGTTCCTCTGGGAAAATGCTAATAATCTTTTATTATTTTTTTCTTTTCTTTTATTCGTTGGTGCCGCTTGAAAAGATCTTCATCTAAACTGAGGGATTCTATTTATCACCTAAACGTATCCGCGAGATTTGTGAGATAATTTGTTAGATTTTTCATCCCCCTTTTGACTCCGTCCACGTTCCCTCGTCCTACGTAAAATGAAATCATTTAGCTGTCCCAACCTACCTATTTGCACGGCTCTCTGTCTACTTCACAAATAGAACCCGGCATATTAAGCTGGGAACGAAAACGTCTAAACCGCTCGTGAACTATTCGGGAGTGATCCAGGGAGCGGTACTTTCCCCGTTCTTGAATTCTGTCTATATCAGGGACCTTTCAACGAGTTCGCAAGTTCGCTGATTTCAGTAATCGGACGATGTAACCCTTTGCTAAACCATTTATGTGCCCGAAGACTTAAATTTCTTCAATAATTTATCGCATTGCCATGAGTCTTCATTCCCTCTGAACTGTCTTTCCATTTTTTAAAAGTGCTTCGAACGCTTTTTGCCCACTCTCGATTTATTTTCCCCCGTGACTCCTCGGTCATAAACACAGATCGTCGAACTAGAGAGATTCCGAGAAGATCTTTGGGGGTTACTATTGAAACAAACTTAAAGTGTCCATACCATATTCAATAATGTGTTAAAAACACTTGATGAGTTACTTTTTCAACTTTGAAAACTTGGACACATTAAAGCCACCTGAGAAATAATTTCACTTTTTGTTTATAAATATATTTTTCCCATTTATGTTCATCGTACTCTGGCGGTTTTTGCTAGACTACAGGTCTAATCAAAACTGAAGCAATAGGTTCTCGTGAAACACTTGGAGTTCGTATAGGCATCAGCATTTATACTATACTAAATAATAATAAGCAAGCATTAGTGAGTCTTTATGGGTGTGATTTTCCTGATTCGTTTACGTATGAATGAAGCGGATACTCCCATTTCGTCAGTAGTGGTTGACCTAGACCATCATAAGGTGAAAGCTAACTAAAGAGAATAAACCAATTTTTGTTTACAACAAATTCTCATTGATAATAACTGAGATGTACAGTTTGTGTACATTCTTAGTTGATTGGTTTGCCTTTGTTCTTTAGGACTTTTCGGATTCTCTTCGGCATTGAATCCACCAACTTTGTTTTAAAATCATTTTCTTTTTTTACTCCATTACGTATTGCACTTTTGCCTTCAATTTCCAATGTACAGAAAGGACCATAACCTCTCTCTTCAAAACAGAAAACAGATTTTTAATCACACTGAGATCCAGGCTATTAGGGGGAAGTTGCATGAACTGGACCTTAGAGTCACGCACCTTTTCAGAAATCTAAAAGCAAATAATAAGTGAATCAGTCTCCTTGACTAAACAAATCTGTTAACCTCTCGTGAAACATGACACGAAGCCTTATCCTGAAAAAAACCTCATTTCATGCCTGTTCTCCGGGTTGTGAAAGAATTTCATTTGGTTATTCAATATATATGCTATAACGGATTAAATATTGTATGAAATAATGCCTCGTAACAAACAGTCAGATCGCAAGGGTTTATGGAAACAATTTGGGATAATTCTGCAGTTAATCCTGTTAGAATATATTGTGTTTTCATACTTGATAACGTTTGTGATTTTCATGTTGGTATTATTGTGTCTTGGCAACCAAGGTCAGACGCGTTTAACTGACAATCACGCAGCCCGGAAACTCCCTTCCAGCTGACGTGGTGGAAGAGGTCAATGATAAGATGTTCAAGAGGAAGCTCGACAGCGTCCTGCGAACAATGTGGTATGTAGATCTATCATAAATGAGATCTTCGAGTCTGTGGTGATGAGGCTCATACGGGAAATTACCCTCTGCCTCTAATTGAAGAACATTGAACATTGAACATGTAGATCTAAATGGACAAGAGATAAATCATTGTCCATATGTAAAGCATTATTATCGATGATTATTAAAATGAAAATCAGTTTGATCCGAAAGAAACCATCTCACAGCATCAAATTTCGGACGGTGATGTACTTAAAATATACTTCAAAATTCTTCGTCGTAATTTTTGATTATCGGTCGTGTGACTTTTATACCCATTTATGGTCTGTCTAACAAACTACACTTTTCCGCATGTGAAACATGTACACAGAAGATCCCCTCTGACACCGCTTATTCTTTACATGGTGATCTATCCAAATACCGCTCTCATTCAGCAACGCGTTCTGCATAACATGTATTACCCTCTCGCATTTCACTTCACAGAAATTCTACAGTTCCTTATTTAGCTAGTATCCTTGCAAACGGACAGCGCGTTCCTTCTGAATGTCTCAGCAACCTTTGGATGAGATGAGATTATGTGTATTCCACAATAGTAAAATATCTTTCCATCACACAACGTATTGTGGGCCCTATAAGCACAGGTGATATTCAAAATATCATGTTAAAAACCTGTCATAATTCACATTCCTGTTTAGAATGCTTGCTGTTTCCCGGAGATTGATTGGTAAAATCATGATTGGAGGAGTAATCCTCCCCCGCCTCCNCCCACCCACCCCCACCTGATTGAACTGCTTTTCAGTGCCTGGTGCTCGTGAATGGGTTAATCCAAACATTCGCCGTTTAAATTGGTTGAGTCATTCGTACAAGGTGATAACCATCGACCTTATAGCCCAGGAGTAGGTAGGTCGACTCCGACCCCGAAAAAACGAGATAAAAAACGTACAAACCACTGAAGAGTCCCAAGTAGCACAGAAAAATTGTCCAGTGCTCTTTGTTGGTCATCACAAAGCTTTCCGTTCTTTTATTTGACTGCATTTAACTGGTGGATAGTTACTGATCTCCCAAGGAGTAAAATCCACACCCCAGATCATCAACAGCACCTGGTGCCTGTGATCAACCGATTGGACTGATACCAACATTCACAGTCCAGATTATTCAGATGTTTGATTTGCAAATTATTAAATGCAAGGGCCTTGAGTGGCTTTCATCACGCGGAATTTGGTTGACACTCCACGTACTTATGCACTTTTGTATACAATACCAATTGCGTTGAGGGTCAAAACGTTTACACACATACCCTTTCGGTCGGTGATCCACGCTCTGTGTGCATGGCTCCATACAATGAGCGTATTGTCCTGCATTTTCTACACAAGTTAGTGTGCATAAGATTATGAGCACCGTGTTCTAAGGGAATAATTTCACATAAATTTGGTCGCCACGGAGGCAGTTTGCATTCGTTTGATGTTGCTTGAACTGTACGCATCATGAAATTTGGTTGAATTACCCAAAACTCCTGCTGAGGAATTGACCTAATTGCATATCAACATGGTTATGACGTCATCTAGTCAGGTAACCTGTATAGTTGTCTTCAAACGTACTGAGGCGTACAAACCACCGTTCCGCCTTACAAGAGCCCCATGCAGATTATGTACGGCCCCTACTTCAATGTTCTTCATAAAATGTTGTTTCTACAAGCTTAGGAATGAAGTCACCGAAGGCATATTTGTCTCAATTTGTGTTCTGAATAAGAATTTAACTGCGCACTACGCGATTTACATTATACAGTTAGTCGATAGTAGTTCTGCCTTCCAAATTAATGCAAAATATAATCTTTATAGTACTCTGGAACTCCGCGGTGTAGTACTAATACTCAGTTTTAAGCACAGTGCAAAAGGTTCGATAAAGCCCAGCCATTGACCCCAAATGGTTAAGAAACACGAAGGGACCTGTTCCGTCATATACCTAAAATGCACTCACCTTGTGTCAGGATAGAACCCGATTGATTTCTGTCGCTTAACCACGAGACCACATTATAACAAATAGAGGTGATCAATTGAAGTATCTATGCCATTTCGAAGTCATGGAAGTTATTGCTCATCAGAAATAGTGATGGAAAAGTCACAAATACGGATCGGCACAGTGTACCCATGATAGTTTCGATGTATCATATTGAAACCAAGGTGATTGCCATGGTCAGTGAAATACCAATCGTGTGATGAAGGTGCGGTTTTGAACAACACCGAACAGCAAATAACAAACCGCGAGCAAGGAAAAGCGGTGTGTCCATCACTGAAGCAAAGTCAACGTGGCCAGCTAATTATGTTGTTTGTGTAAATTGGGTTTTTGCCCGTAAACGCACAGAGCATCAGTATATTTTATGCAATTTGTGTTTCCAAATATCACAAAACTTGTGCGCTAAATTGCGCATTCGTTTTATCTTGTTTTCCGGGGTTATAAGCAATATTACTTTTTTCGTACGTCCGAAATTTCCCTGTCTATTAAAGCCACCCTTAATGCATAACGCAATGCGTGCACAGATGTTGCAATGGTCTTGCACGCATTTTTTGAATCCGTCTAATACTCCTCTAGTCAGATATTGGTGATGGATAAATTCGCACCCCTGTGGTTGGGAGAAAACCATGTATGGTTCGATTCCGATCTGGAGTCAGTGAAACACCATCATTGTGGACCGGGGCGGTTGTACAGTAAATGTCTCATTACACTTCTCCGTTGCCTTAACAACATCCAATATGCATATCGTTGATTCATTCGTTCCTTTTACACTTCCCTACTCCCCCCCCCCGCCCACACACACATCCCTGCTCACCTAGAATGCGCACCACCAAACCGCAATAGCTTTTGCCGAGGCATATCCATTCACTATGCTATGCAAAATTGCGTTTACATATCCCATTGCGCGACTGAGGTAACATAGATAACTTAACCCCCGAATTTCAACAAGCACTGTCCGGAAGAGTTCCCATCAATCCTAATTGAATCTGTCACTTGTGATTATTCTACCTTTAAATCTCGTGGTCGTTTTTTTGTCATCATCGATGTTTGGACTGTTTGAACTGTAGACGATGGAACCAAGGGAAATGTCAGGCATCAGTCATTCATCAATTGAGCAAATGAATGGATAAAGTAGAGAAAGAAAAAAATTGTTTTTTCGTCAGGAGAGATGTTTTTATCCATATTGACTATTTATCCTAAAAATTAAATTTTGCAAAAGATGCCACATTTTTCAGGTTTCAGAACTTACCGGAAATGTGAATTTGATGCGTTCATTTGAAATCTCTCATTAATTTTTCTGAACACATCAAATTAAGCGCATATTGATGATCTGGATCGTTGAAACAAATGGATGCATTGTAAATATCATTTGGTTTTCTTCCTATCGCTTTTAAAGTGTCACTCATGGTGAATGAGAGCACTTATAGCAAGCAAGCAAAATGCACTCAAAGTGCCGGATTAATCCGGTTGCAAAACCTAGGTTGAAATTCTCTTGGAAGTTATCAAATAAATCAACTCAAATAGGTTTGCAACAAAAATGAACCGGGCTGTACATTGTACATGAAAATTTGATATTCATTGCACATTACCATTATATGCGAGCAAGGGTTTTCAAGGTGAAACCAACACAACCAGTGGACAAAGCATACAGTTTTTGGTAAGCATAACATAACCTGGATAATCCCCCTCTTCTAGTCTGCAATTCTTCAAATCCATTGATTCTTTTTGCGTTAGATGTGAAAGATTATTGCGTGACAGCAGTAGACGGATTGAATGGTTTAATTGATGCACTGCATGCAACGGTAAGTGAGGTATATACAGACCAATCGCACCAAGTCTCTCTCTCTCATATATATATATATATCTATACATAGAGAGAGAGGGAGAGAGTTAAAACGTTACCACTCCCTTTCAGAAGGCTGAAGTCCGACGGCAATCATTTTAAATATTTTAAATGTTGATTTTGAATGAACTTTGTAACTTGGGGATATCTCTAGTATTATGGAGATAAACATTTCGCCTAAAAGTCCCAACTGCAAACGTGTCCCGAAAATAGTGGAATTGCGGATGAAACCTCTTTTAGGGAAGTCTTGATTCATGGGATTTTCTGTTCAGCCTGTCCATGTCTGTCAACAAAAAGGGTACAAAGCTACACAGAGAAACTCGTTCACGCGATTATCCAGCATACTTTTCTCTACAGAAACGTGTCCAGTCCGAATGCTATGTTAGACCACAAACACCAGCATACAATCAAACTGGCGCTAAACTAGGTTTCGTACGAATGGGTGAGATCCATTAGCCCCGAATGAATGGAATAAAAACCATAGCTTTGCTGTCCCATTGTCGCAGTACCGAAGCAACCAAGCTATTGACTCCTGGTATCATTATTCGGATGCCGAAGTGTAAGAAAGACGGAAACAAAACAATCTGAGAAAAAAAATTGTACAACCAACTGTACCGGAAGTGTGTCCGGAATTCTGACCGGTCTCCACCCCACTCACCCACCCACCGATTGGCCAATTTGCATGTTTGCATTGACAGTGATGAGGATTCGAACGGCTACAGTTCCAAAAAACATTCGTTCCGTATGGATTAGCGTGACGATGCTTTTGACTGATCTCGTACAAGGCTTTTATTCACCCATAAGCTGTTTATTTCTTTGGTTTTTCTGTGGCGATGGTTGCACTTGTTTTTACGGTTCTCGTAACCAGTCGCGTTGTATTGATTCTGTCGACTACCAGTTGTTTGTCTTCAAACACCTCCTGATGATGTGTTAGTTACATTCATAACCACCACCCCACACCCCAACCCCAAACCGGATTGTAGTTGCATGAGTGTATTAGGTCTGAAATACAGATTTGTGCCAGGAACAGTCGAAATGCTGTGATGGCAAACGTCCAGTATCGGGCTGAGGAGAGATGTTTATTTGGAAGAACAATATGGCCATGAGTAGAGTGAATTACAAAAATCAGGACCTCTCATCTGAATCGGACTAATCAGAATTTCAATAAGCAAGCAGGATAGTTGATAAACCAGTCGAACGGTAGATGAGGAGCGAGGTGCAATGCCCGCAACAAGCTCGCACAGATAAACAATCTTCTGTTGAACTATTTGCCTGTTTTCATATAAATAGGTTGTGTTGTTGTATCGTTTGAGTTCGACGGCGGTTAACGTGACCAGTTAATCGCCCCAGAATACATGTTTTCGAGTCCCACTAATGCCACATAAACTAAACTGTTTTCTATTTATTGTTTGAGAACGTTTTGCTTGTTTGCTTCCGGAAAATGATTAGTATTATGATATACATCGAATAAAAAGAATTGACAAGATAAGACAAAGAAAGAAAATGTAACCTTTGCCACCAGCTTTGATCGTCTATTTTATAGTATCTAAGTCATGCTGATTTGAATTAAAAATGATCTTATTCACAAAATGTGGGCTCTATTTTCAACTTTTAAATGTGGAAAATTCCAGCTTATGTGCCCGTAGAATTCTACTTCTGTCCTCTTCATTGCGATAACGAGAACTTTTAATTTCCAATGCTGCTTGCTTCATTATGGTGATAACAATGTGAACGTTCAACCCTGTGCATAAAACTGATCTTGATTTCAAGGTTAACATTGATACAAATGGTATTTCTCGAATTCATTGAATTAGCAATCAAATATAAATTAATAATATTATTATGAAACTTTGTTTATTGCATGTTCTCCTGGTAGTGAAATAATTTCATCTGATTATTTAGTAGAGTTGCTATACTAGACAAAATAATACATCATAACGAATAATCAAGGTGGCAAAGGTTTATGGAAACAGTTTGGGATAATTCTTCAGTTACTCCTGTTAGAATATATTGTGTTTTCGTACTTGATAACGTTTGTGATTTTCATTTTGATATTATTGTGTTTTGGCAACCAAGGTCAGGCGCGTTTAACTGACAATCACGCAGCCCGGAAACTATGTAAATCTAAATAGGCAAGGGATAAATCATTGTCCATACCTAAAGCGTTAATATAAGTGATAAATATGATAAAACGTAATTTGATCAGAGAGAAACTATTTCAGTGCATCACAGTCGGCCAGTACTGTATATATATTTATGTTAGATAATCACTTTTTTAAGCAGTTTTATCTGCAACATGTATATGAACTCTTTAACATGCACCGCACAAAAGACATGATCCACACCGATCCCGTGGTGGATACGAGAGACCATACGCACATCAACGTTGCATCCGAGGGCGCTCATTCATCACTGCCAATGAAAGTGTCGGCATTCGTGGGGCAGGGATTCATCTTCAATGCACCTTTTCACAGTGGGGTCGAAGTAAGGCCCAACAGAAAAAACCACACGCTTGTGCAAAAACTGAAATCCCAGCGGATTTGCCGGATAGACGTGGATGATAACGCGGAACGACAGTTAAACCGGTGGTAAACAACGCTATGCGAAAGAGGATTTCCCACTCATTTTAGCAGTTCAGACACTCGAACCGTTTTCGGTAACCGCACTCACAACCCTCGTTTTAGCCGCTCAATCTACTAGTGACCTATAAGTCAACCTTTCTCTGACCTCAAAACACGTTTGTCTAATGACACTTAACCGATTCAACACAATTTGCGTGGAAATAAGAAGGTTTAATCCTAATTCGTCAATTGAGTGTATTGCATAACCTGCTAACGAACTACCCGCAAGCTGTAGAGCGTGCGTGGAGAACAAATCACTATCACCAATGAATCAGGTGAAGTATTTCCAATTTTCTAGTCTATTGTCAGCAAATAATCATAATAATAGCTGTGATAATTCCTTTTTATTTAGTAGATATACACATCGATGCAATGAACCTTACGGGAGATGAATGTGATCAATCAAAGATTTTCTAATGAAAAACGAATGTGGGAAGATAATCGGTTGCAGTGAAATTTGGAAATCCTGATCACCGGGGGTCGTTGTCGTGATGATCTCCATTGGCTGACCAACACCGCCAACCAACTTGCCTTCATCAGTGATGAGCAGTTTGGTGAGATATTTGGTAGAACCCGTTCAGCATCCTATTTTGAGGAACATTTCTGTTGAAATTAACTGCCTGCCACCATTTTCGCTTGAGGGTTACACACAGAATTGTTTAACTACATGAGTAAGCAAACTCAAGTTTTCCGGATGCATTGCAATTGGTGTCTAAAACACATCACGGAGTGTTTTTATTTAATTTTTATTTTGTTCAATACTCATTTTCTCACTCGCAATCAATGCATAACCAACGCACCCGGGAAAAGCTGCGTTACCCGGGTCTTGTTTATTCCCAAAAATGTTACAGGCAATCGATCAAGTTTCGTTTTCTCCAGTCCACCACCGCTCGTTCCACAATTGGTTCGAGAGTGCTACTGTTCATCTCGACACTGTTCACTGGTCGTCNTCGAGTGAGCATGAGATCGGGTCGCAGGCATCTCAATCAGACAGACAGGCACAAAGTCCCAGATTCGTGATGCAAAGAGTGTGTTCTGACTTACGCAGTTTGCGAACTTCAGTCACCGCTCATGTTGAAATTATCACAATATCCTGTTTTATAAATTTTATATATTGAAAAAAGGCAAGATAAGGGGGAAGTGAATCCCCTAAATTTACCTAATTTCACCCGGATAGTCTAATCTGTATAGGAATATATCGCAGCTGGTCGCAATGTTTCAAAAACTCGCATCAAATTAAATTCCTAAAAATATCATTCCAGTAATTCTAGGCACCTGTCTCGGTTTTGTTGTTAAAAGAGCTCATGGAACTCAACAACCGCAGGAAACAAAACCTGTAGCCTGCAAATATAGGAGACCCTAATGAGTGCTCTAGGCTCGTTGAACTGTGTCATCACCTTTGCATTCATGTACCTACTTCCACAGAAGCATTGGGACACAAAACAAGTAAAAGAACGACCCGGCGCAGCTGGTGGAGTCAGTAAGATGCTGCTCATTTTTCAAACATCCCATTTCTTGTTTGCACTGTGAGAAAAAAATTTGGATGAGCCCTGGGTTCAGCGTATTTTTGGAGGACTGTTACTGCTAACTGAAGGAATGCGGCATCAAGCAAATCGTGGACTTGGAATTGCAAGAAATTAGAATAAACAACCATAAGACTGACGTGCTTAAGCTTGGGGAACTTGCTTGGTACTGATATGGAAGATTGGTAAATCGATAGAAGTTAACTGGCCACCTAACGAACGAAGCGCGGTCGAGAAAGTTTACAGCTTTTCCAATTGTTTTGAACATCTGGGTGCTCCAGAGGCCACGAGATCATTAGAAAAGATACCGAGTTTTCCGCTGCCTCAATTCTGTTCAATTGCCCACGTCTATTTTGTCTTCACTTAGAAACAGGTTCGCGCTGAGCTGTCCACAAATCATTTGCACTCGACAAAAGAAAACTCCGAAAGCACAAGGACGGAAACAATCAGATTACTTGGCTGGGCAAGTTGAATTGCAGTTCTCGCATTCAGGTGAAAGGTTCAAAAAGTCACAACAGTTTTTCAGAATGGGGCATTAGCGATGTTGACTGTCAACAGGTGCAAGCAACAGTTTCCTGCCAAGATTCGCTTGATTAGAATTTCATTTGTCTCTGCCATGAATGATCTAAGTGCCTAGACCAGTTACACTGTTCAACACACTCATAAATCCGATGAGAGGGATTTGACAGATAGCTTGATCTTGCCCATTTTGGAATTGGCGAAGATAGTGTAGAGAACAACTAGATGCATCAAACGCAGTCGTTCTGCAACCATCAGATTATTCTCCCGACAATAATCAAGCTGTCAATATCATCAAAACAGCTAGCTGGAGGTTCTAAATTCAGATTCTGGCATTGACGCCCATTTTCCCGTTTTTTTATTTTCTGAAACAACCCTTGGTGGCCCACAACTACCTTCATGTGAGTTGACTGTAGGTTAAAGAATATAAAGAAAGTAAAACATTGTTTTTATTTCTTCATTATTCCCGTGCACCGTTATCTGGTGGCTATCTATTATGTTCTTAAGTTTAAATGTTATTGTGGAACAAACTCTCAAATTGCTGGTGCTGTAGAAGATGCGTTTCTTAGTCTACAGAAAACAGATGGATTAAATAAGCTTCAGAGTCAAGAAAACGTCAAATATGAGCAGAAAACTCGTCCATTTGTAGACACCCACATTGAGCAAGATCGATTGTGCTCGAGGATCGATAAAATAAATCAAATATAATATTGAAAGTACGAAATAGAACAGAAAAATAGCTTCCAGTGTTCAATAGAACAGCATTCACCAACCCCTACTCACCAAACACAGTTAGTTTGAAACCGAGAAGTTGAGAACAGTTAATCATCGCCGAGTGTGATAGATATTATATTTCTTTCAATATTTAGGGTTTCTTAAATCAGAAATGAAAACTACTCGAATCGGTAATCCGAGAATCGGATTACTTGGTTGTCAATCATTCGTGATTTAGAATAGTAAAACGATTGGGAATTGGTTCGTGGTTCACAACGTTTAATGTGAAACAATAAAGGGTGGATGCGAAGCTAATTCACAAGATTCGCAATCATATCGATGTGACAGTAGAATGCCTTTGTTGATATTGCAAAAGTTTCATCTGAACGCGATTTTGAAATATAATCAATTGAGGTGGCTTGTTGAACGTGTTTCTTAATAATGCTATTGGTATACTATATGGGTATATGCTCGTTTTGATTAATGATTCTCAAGCTTCCACAATATTATCGGATAACAGGGTAGGGAAGAAAGTCATGATTTCACGGCAGTTGATTGCGTTAAATCGTCAGGCCAATGTAACCGCGATATGTAGTGTGTTTGCACAGTTCAAAGTGGTGGATTCGAATCGCTACCGTCACCCCCCCCCCCCCGTATCCCGCACTGCAAAGCTTCCTTTGCCTCAGTTGTTTGGGTTCCATAGATGATCTGAAATGACCTTTTAACATGCCAATTGTTGATTGAACGCTCCACAAATGAGCTATCAATCCCTTTTCTAAGTCTTTTTCTGAATCAGGCCGGAAGATGCTCGTGAATGCGTTTGGTCAACTACCGACTGATACGATCAACGTAACAGGCTCCGCAGAAGCACGTGAATTGATAAACACAAATGGGAACGATTGGCAGTGACAGCTGATCTTGAAGTCTCTGAAGCATATTTCTTTTACTTTTTGCTTCTTTTTATTACTATATACGAAAACGTAATCTTCGGGGAGGGAAAAGCGACCAGTCAGAGTGGTTTCATGCAACACGCAGACAATGAGGAAAGTCGGCTGGCTGTGGTGGTGGGATTTTAAAACACGTCCACTGAGGTGATCATTTAGTAAGGTTACCACCGGGCCACCGCTCTCTGTGACTGAACAAAATGAGTAGAATATTTTTAACTGGGCAGCATAAAAGGTTGATTTTATTGCTTTCAAGATCCCTTCAAAAGAATTCACTGATATCGTCGTAGATAAGAGTGGTAAAATATATACCAGCATTGATCGAACGCGAGCGGATCAGATTGGAGGCTACACAAACAACCAGCCCTCCAAACCAGCCGCACAGAATATCTGCATCATCAGTTGCTCGTCGTCTGTTGCAGACTGGCCACCAAGTCGAGCGCGGGACTTTTTTTGGGCTGTTTACACAACCTCGAATGAACGGCTGCTGAGATTTGCAGAGGCCATGGTAATCAAGCACCAAAAGCCCCTGCTTTGTCAGCAACAGGTCTACATCAGTCAGGCATTGCCCTGGTGACCAGTAAGCAGAAGATCGAATTGATTTTATATTAGGTTATTAACATCTGC
>UZAN01039415.1:0-18290 GCA_900618425.1 Echinostoma caproni | reverse complement strand
TACAGTAAACACCAGTTGAGATGCAGCAAAATGATTCTGGAATTGAATCGTGCTCACTTGCAGTGTTGTGTTCTTTGTTTAAGTTTATTTCGGAAAACAATTGCTTTAAAAGTTAGAATAATAAACTATCTTTTCTTAAGGACTGCTTAGAGCTTGCTTTTTCGTAGTTCCGTCTTCACATACTCTTTGATGAATTTGCTTGGGTTTCCATTCCGCCCGAAAGTTCTCTTCAGCTGCTTTGATCAATCTGCCAATATTCCGTTGGAAGAAATCAATTTTACTAGANGGATAAATCACTAGTTTTTGTCTTCGCTTGATCTGTATTGCACCGTGGAAGTTTACATATTTCCTAATTCAAGTATGGTTTGACCAATATCAAACGTTGTTCTTTGATGTTCAGTAAAACTTTGCATTGGAAATGATTGTTTATGATGTATAAAAACGCATAATACAAGGAAGATAAGGGAACCACAACCGGATTATAGACGTCAAACAACCTTATTCCTTGTTGAAAAGAGTCATCATTACCAAAATTCCGTCTTTTCATGCGTGATAGAGACGGAATAGAAGTTCCTCAAAAAAGACGAGCATTTTTTTCTTCAGATTTCAAACCTCGAGGAGCAGTTTGCTGCTAATTCTATTGGTGGATGGTCTTTCACATTTGCTTGCATTGCTTCTCTCACCTGTTCAACCGCCTAGTCCGATTAGTCTTCGAGCAATTTTTAGCGGGTCTTCTGTCCTACTCACTTCGATGACCAGGAAAATGGTCGCTATAAACCAAAACCAACCGGAAATAACTTTTTCCCTGTCACACATGCTACCTTTTTGACTGATTTTTTCTCCTGCGATAGTGGTATTTCGGTCGCGGAATGAGTATAAACAGACGTTCAATGAGTTTATCCTACATTCTGCATAATCACGTCTGAATACCTGGAGAACAGAACGTATTGAAAAGACACAAGTCACGTGGGTCATAGTCAATACTGTTGTGGCAAGTAAACATTAAACACTATTGCCTTGTGTGTAAGCGTTCTTTCTCGCATCCAGCAGTGAACATCCAACGGCTGCTATATACGGGTACAGATAAAGCGAAGGTGTTCAGAAAGTTGTGGAAGCAAACATGTGCTAAGTCAGCCGTGCAATCAATTAATTAATGGTGAATAACCTAGGTGTTACAGAGCGATCTGGCGAGTTATAGCATTCACGAGAAATTCTATACCTTTTTCTTGCCTACATGTGTTTCCAAAGACCACGGTTTGTAGGCAAAGATGCACGTTAGACCATGTGATTGGGCACAAGAGGTGTGTAATTGGACGAATTTTTGCCGTAGAACCTTGATATCGTGGGAGGTAGCTGTATGATTGAAGAGAATGCGGAGTAAGCCGCTGTCGGTGGATTTGAAATCAATGAGAAACGTAGTAGAAAAGATAACAGGAGAACCTAAAGGCAAATGAAGACGTGTCCAGATACAAATTCCCGGACTCAATTCAGCGGTACAGTGATAGACATTTTACTAAAGAACAAAACCACTTCTGTTTTTTTAACACATTACAGTGATTTGATGTAATCATGTGATATTTTGATGTATTGACACCAGTAAACTGGGCAGAATAGTGTTGAGTAGGTGTTTCATCTTGTACAGATATAGGACTGCGTGCAGCACAAGTGCAACTGTACCATAAACAGATATTTTTGCAAAAAATTGAACACTGGTACAGATCACAAAAATTCAAAGATAGATTATGCGTCGAGGATCAGGATGGATGGAATATCACCTAGCAGAACGGGAAAAATTCATCAGACATTCAATGGAACAAAGAATTTTGAACAATTTTGAGTTAGTTCTCGGTATGCAGAAAAATCATTTCTTAAGAAATGAGAAACATGTTTACATAGGATTGAAAAATCGTCAAACTTCATTCTTCTAGTATGTATCTAAAATACTACTAAAAAAAAGACCTACAGATTTACACTCTGTATGCAGTGCAAAAGACGAATATATCAACCATGATTCAATGGTATCTATGGCGAATCTCGCGCAACAGTATAAATTTATTGTTTATCATAATTTATCATTCATTGTTTAGCGAACCGAGGTGAAACCATCTTTTCTATTAGTTTCCAAGCATATGGAATACACGTTTTTGAACGAAATAAAGAGGTAACTGTTTTGGAAACTACTGTGATACCGATTCCTCATCGGCACCTGTAAATCGTTCTTTTAGCGGGGCATTAGTTCAATAAATCCGAAAGCACACGACCCTATGTCACAACAATGGTTGAAGGCGTCGGTTTACTAAGATAAATGCCGTCATTTCTGATCAAATTCAAACTTCAGTTGTCGAATGTTCAATCGTTGTTTCGTTTGTTTGGGGGTGGGGAACGTTCATCGAGATGATTAATCACGTGTCAAGTTTCTGAGCCGCTCTTAGCGGTCAGTAGAATCTGTGCATAAACCGAATATGGGCGGTTAGTTTCAGGGAAACTGAAGACTGCGCGATCACCACGATTGTATAAAGCTTCTCGAAGACAGCATGCGAGAATCCATGGGATCGAAACAAAATATCAAAACGTGGAAGTGTGAAAGTGGAAAGTCCAGTCTCACGGACCGGCATTTTGCTGATACAAATGTCTCCTGATAAATTAGTGGGAAAATTCCGCAATATTTCAGCGAGAGAGATTTCAGCATACTAAATCAAAGAAGAACTAAAAATGTCACAGTATTCTAGAAACATTTCTGTGTTGAACCCGATGAAGAGTTATGAGAAATCGTTGCTGTGAATGATATTTAGTTGGCTCGTCTGCTCAATGAAAAGTTAAAGTATACAATGTAATAGCCTGATGATATTTGTCATAAGATTCTAGCCAGAATCGAATCTAAATTATTCCAAATAAAACACGAATGTGGCCACTAATCACCACTGTATTACTAATGCAGACCAATGCTCCATTTACTCTGGTACATACTTCAGTGCCTCGAAATTTTATGCTAATTAGTTAGCATTTGTCAGCAGCTCATTTTTTTGAATTCATAAACAAACAGAGTTGCGAAGTTGCTTCAGAGCGATTAAAGATGCATGTGACTACGTTCTGTGACGTGCGTTGCTTCCTCGGCAAAGCTTCCGTTGTTATAGAAACCAAATGAAACAATGTTCATAGACAATTGATGCATGCGTCGTATTTGACAGCAATCTGATTATGGAAAAAATGCAGAGTACCGCCGATTTCAAAGGCCCAGCTATCGTGAAACGGAATGAGCGATGAAAGCTAGCGAACTCCAACCTGCCTGCGCAGAAATAAAACTGTACCGTTAAGACCAATGCGTTTGCTATTTTTAGGTCCAAATCGCTGGTACTCCAAACGTTGAAGGTTGACCGATATTTGGCATTATAAAGTGCGAAGTCGATTTTCAATGGTTTTTCTGTAGAAGTATAGAATAAAATGGACGAGGCTATAAGTACCATAACTTCATTAAATGCTTTCGGCGAGAGAGGGACCACAACTAATCTGGCATTCTCGGAATATCCATAGAAGACAAATGACCATTGTTGGTAGCGGAATTCGATTTCACGAGTCAACCTGATGACGACTTCGATTCGTTGAATGAATCCCAAAATCAGTTTATTCTGTAGTCAACAAAACGTTGAGCAATATTGCGCGGATCTCACTTTGTGGTTAGCAATAAATATCAGTTCTTATAGTCATACAGTCTTACCGAATACTTTTCTAATCAATTCCCTCACATTCTTTTGGAGTGTTAGGGCTCGACAACCTGGCTACCTGGAAGTCACTGGAAGCTGTAAACAGAAGGGAAACAGGTCATTTGTCTAGTCTTTTCTTAATAGAGATGCAATTTTCACCAGATGGCCAGTCAGCGGTAACGTACTCCCCATGAGTCGTCCTCACAGAAAGGGCTGAGTTTATTTTGACAAAGTACATGGCGCCAGGCAAATTAACCGACCATAAGGAGATGCGGTGTTACAGTGCTCAGTACCGTTTGAATACATACACCACCGTTTGCATTGTCTGTAAGCGGTTACCTCGGTTATTGTTTGTTTTTTTGCCACATGGGAAGTGAGTTCATACAATCTGCTTGAGGATCCTACAAAATGAATAGGTACAGGCATCACTGTGCCAGAACCAAACGAAGCTCTGAGTGCGTCAAAACAATGATGCCTCCGGTTGTGCTTCACTTAACGATATACATTTGCCCAAAACACGTCGTTTTGTGCACGAGTGACCATGACTTGACGTTTCGGTTAGCCCCGATCAATTTTACTTTCGGGCAAATCTGCAATCGTGCACCCCGTCTATGCATGCATCTGGCAGGCAACTTACTTCACCCACCAATGCACAAGTTTTTCATCGCTGAGTGAAACCGAGAAATGATTATGCTCTAGAAGTATCGCACGAGATATACAATGTAGGTGATAAATTTATACTACTACTACTACTGATAGGCAAAATCGCTAAAACCAGGCATTTCACTTTTCCTTTGCCCTGTCTAAATTTTATTTTTTGCAATAAATGAAATCCTCCAGTGTCGTCAGTGTATCTGGTCTATCACACAGATGTGCTTTTTATTTATGTTTTCATGTCAGCGAATTCCATACCACAAACGTTTGTGACGATCTGCTTAAAGTTCGGACAGCTTTTTTTCTTTCACCCAATATTAGAATTCATTCTAAGATGGACAAATTGATACTCCTATCATTTTGTCCACTGTACTCAGTAGGATCGACCGGAAATGTGGTATTTACCGCACACTTCTTCGCACCTTGGACTCCACTTTGCCCGTTTTTTTTCTATTTCGCCTACTTTTTATTGAATACACAAAGAAACAATTTTCAGGAAGGGAGAAGCGGACAATCAAAGGGCTGTCATTTAACTCACAATGAGAAAAGTCAGATGGTGGTGATGGGATTCGAACACTCGTCCTCCGGGGTGATCATTTTGTGATGCTACCACCAGGCCATCACTGATCCATGAACATTTGGGTTCATTTTTCCCTCAAAAACCCCCATCAGATGCTAAAATCCTTTTTGTTTAAGAAAGTCACCCTATATTCAGTTGGAATTCCAAACAGAACTCTATGATTAAAGATTTTCGTCCAGGAGATAAGAATATTCTGTACATCAATGAAATGAACTTTTTCATTTTGTGGTTGTTTGGATCCGGGGCAATATTGATCACCAGGGACATTTGTCATATGGGAAAATGGATTTGTTTTCACTGTAAACTGTGACCAAAATTTGCCACGGTCAAACCAATTCTACTTTATAGCAATGATAAGAGTTCGGAGGCTTTTGAATTCTAGAACGTCCGATTGCTTTGCTTAATTTATTTTTTGCATAATGCTCAGGCAGACAGTGATCTGACTAAAAGCACGAACAACAATGATCCAGAACGGGGTACATGAATACGGTCGAGAGTGAATGACAGTGTTATCAACCGATTCACAACATTAGAAAATGTAATACCAAATAAATTGCAACAGCCACTGATCAAATTGAGATTGTAAAATGGTAAATTTAAAGCATTGTAAATGAACTGAGTAAAGCTCAACACATACCGTGAGTTTTGCATCCTTGTGAATTCTAATCCTTTGTTTTCGATGATAAACAGACGAAAGGAAGCTGATGAAAAACAAGCAATCGATCAGTGGTGAGCTTGAGTGTTAGAGTAGGGACCAGAGATCCCAGTAAAAAGTCACGTTTAACAAGGTTTAGATAAAGGTTCAATGGATCAGAAAACGACAGACTCTCTCTCTCTGCAGCTTGGCAGCCGTAAACCGTGAATCACTAGTGCGAGGGTCACATGCTCAAACTGAATAGCTGCCTTGAACCACCAAATTTTGTTTCCGGATTTGCAGGTGCTACTCCAGTCTATGATGTGAAAGGTTTTAAACGGCACATCAAGTACAACTTGGCATGCGCGGGGAAACTCAGGGATTATATACACATATATGTGAGAATGGACGGGCAGTAGTGGCCGAAGTGTAAGGTCACTAAATCATCGCCTCAGAGGACTTGTGTTCGAACTACACCACCACCACGTTGCTTTCCCACTTTCTGTGTGTTGTATGGAAGCCCTTTGATAGACCACTTCATTCTTTCTGAAAATTGTATAATCGTATGCTGAATAAAAGGAATTAAATTAAAGATAAAAGCTGAATTCACTTTTAACTAACGGATACTTGTGATTAGTGCTGTGAGATGATTGATATCGATTGATTGGAACTGACCATCGTTCAAACTTCACCTTCAAACCTAATGTCAGCTCTTCCAGTCAACCATACACTCGGAAGCACTAGACTCCAGTTTTGCTCGTGAAGGTGAAGTCTGAAGAATGGTCAGTTCCATTCAATCAAAGATAAAGACGAAGATTGTGTTTATAAGTAAGGAAAAATTAGATCAAATACTTACTACTACAATAACTACTACTACTACTTAAATACTTAATGCCTATGAGGCGGGAGAACTAGACTGAAGAGCTCGGGTTTTAGCTGGAATCTCAGGAAAATAAAATTTGTGCTGATTGGGCCAGAGAGACAAATGAACTGAAGTAAGTGAGTGTTTGAAGTGTGAGTATCAGAACAGGGAAGAGACTGTACGGTATTTGACCGGAAACGAAGGCACAGTGACAGAAAACACAATTGTGATAATCACGTTCCTCAGTGGAACAAACGTGAATTGTAAATAGATTGAAAAGTTGAGCAAAAACGAAAAAATAATCCGGTTTTCACGACACATGTGAGCATGCATTTTACAGGCTTGTCAAGCAAGTTCCAGATAGTTGAACGAAGAGAACTACAAACGTAGGAGAGAAATGATTATACTCAACTATTTTAAAACTTTAGAGTTCTTTACATCATAAGAGGTGTTACTGTCCATTTGAAAAGGCTCAGAAATATTGGATTCCCCCAAAACCAGTTTGTTTGTCGCATTTCCTTTCCCATGGTTTTATCTCTATTATGAAATAGGTTTCATAGACAGCTTCGTGCTTTCAATGATTTTCACAACCATAATTCATATTGTAAGCAACTCATCAGCTGTTTCTAAATCATTTGAAACTTGATTTTTATAAACATTTTGTTACCCTAATTCACTCTTTTGCTTCTACGCTTTAACAACATCAGGCAAATTTGTCAGGTTATAAAACTGCCGCGTAGGACTGGAAGTCAGACCTCCGGATTATTCAACTTGTTTGGACAGTGTTAATGCAGCTTTTATCCACTGATCAAGTGATGTCATCACACCATTTGTTCTGGATGATACCATTCAGGTAGAGACCGCTTAGAAATTTTAAAAAATTGCGAGCTTCTGCGTACAATCAAAGACACTTTTAGTGTCAATCCTGATGGTCTTTCATCTTCCCTTCTTAGATATTTAGCCCATTCTCTCAGTTAAGTGTTAACTTCATTTTTATACTCTTTCTTAAAATTCAGCTCTAAGTTGTTGGAAACCGGTAGCGCTTGTTCCCATTCCCAAATCCGTCCTAACCAAAAGCCTCCGTTCTATCTGGTTGACTTTTGTAGGTCTTAAACTAGCACAACGTGTTTTTCTCTACGCGCATTCAGTCCTCACTTGTTATCCCTTACGATTCTCATGACTTTGCCCACAAACCAAACAGATACACGCTCGATTTATTTTCCTCACTAGTACATAAATTTACGGAACCACTGAATGACCGTGAAAAATCTGCAAGTTGTGCACGTCTAGACTACTCATCTGCTTTTGATTCCATTCATCATTCCCACGTTCTTCGTAAACTGGAGAACTTTGGTTGTCCCAGGCAGGTATTAGCTTGACTTGCTAATTACTTCTCTGGGGAACTAGAAGCCCCAAGCTTGGTTGTTTCGTATTTAACAATCCATTAACTCCAAATTTGTCTACCGGTATGTTTTCAGCGTTTTACTTTATTGTTCACCTGTTCTCACGCCCAATCTTATAACGAAAGATTTTAAACTGCTTTGTTAGTTTTGCGCATAACATTCTTATCAAACCCATACACCCAATACACATAGATTTAACTGCTTGCCGTTTCTATCCGTCAACTAGATTCAACCATGTTTGTGGTCCATCTCCGTAGAATAAACATATATCACAAATCTGCATTATCCTCTTTAGCAAGTATTCTAGTTGAAAAAGAACAGATTTTCACCTACATTGTTCAGAGTTTTTGGATTTAGCTTTTTTCTTCTCCTTATCTTCCCTCTATCCAATTTGTAAACTTTTAATCGAAATGTGGACTGTACGCTTACCTAAGTTATAATTGTAATTTCAGTTACAATTCTTGAGTGTTGAGGTTGCTCTTTTTTGCATTAAGTCCACAAACTTGGCCATCGAATATCATTTGACATTAGCGTCCCCGTACATACAAAACTCTAACGATCACTTGCAACATGCCCGATGCAACTAGCTCCACGACCGAGAGAAAACGATTTTGATTACACTCAGTTACGGTTCATTGAATGTTAACTAAATGGATTCGATTTCGGGATATGCAAGTTCTAAAACTGTCAGTATGTGAGACGAGAATATGTTTTGAGGTCTAAATGCATTTTACGATGGAATTTCCGTGTGATATTGGATACATTGGGCTTCATTTTGGGAGGTAGGAGTTTTCTGAGCCGTTTGCGAGTCTGATAATCACCGAAAATCTGCTTGATCCAAGCCACCCAGTTTGCACTATTAGGGAGACTGGAAGATATATCTAAATTGAGGGTCTGTTCACACCGGTTCGATCAACCCCCTCAAGAAAAGTCACTCAGTGGGATTTGAGATCCTCAAAACGGATTGCCGATATCTGAAAAAAGCAATTTGACAGATATGGAGTGTATGATCAAGTTAAAAGTATAAACTGACATTTTCGTTTACATGTACGCTTCACAGGCAGCATGAGTCTCTATTGAGGATAACGCGAATTGTATGTCCTCGTTTATCGTTGTAATAGAACTTGTCGCTAACGGAGAGACGAGGATGTTTTGATGGGTAATTAACTCAGTGTGGAAGCCCTGGGTCTGAAGCACAGTGTGATGCAAACGTACCCCGTAATCTCGTAGCACAGCGGAGTAGACAGAGCTGCGTGATAATCTCGTCAAGCTCGTGTTCTCGCAGATGGTAACGACACGGGGCCTGGCGGGCGACAGACGACGACCGGAAAATGGCTGTACGGTTGGCGAGGATTCACTGGTAGATCGCGGTTAAAGATAGACCCGTAAGGCAAAGCAAATAGAACGCCGTGAACCCAAAAGGTCCAGTGGGACACTAACACTTCCAATTAAATATTACTGGAGCGATGGTCAAGCTTTGTAACAGTTGCCCGCTAAACTAGGCTCGTGATTTGCTGAGCTTATGCCACTAGTCAAGTCATCCAAGTCAAGTCAAGTAATAGCATGAATTCTCAGCAAGAATGTGGCCCTAAAAAGGCAGTGGAAGAGTTAACTATTACATCAAGTAAAGCTTTTTACTTGGTGCTAGTGTGCTTGGTCACCCCCTCCGTGCCCTCAGAAACGGTATGCGTCGCAAGTTCACCGGGCAGCAATAGACGAATAGCAGTTTAGATTTATCTGCTCGTGATGGTAGACCGCTTGTTGTATTTGGCAAAACTGCTCGAATCAGCGGCAGTCCGCTCGAAAATATCGTTCACAAATGAGCTCATGATCCAGATCGCCTTCGAGGAGATACCGGTGTCAGGATGAACTTGACGTAACACCTTGTAGATGTAGATCGCGTAGCTCTCCTTCTTCATCCTCTTCTTGTTCTTGTCCACCTTAGGGGTTTCTCCATTTGAAGCCTACTTAGCAGCTTTGTCAGATACAACTTTAGGAGCCATGACGGTAGAGCAACGCTACTGTTATTTACGATAATGATGCTCAGGGTTTTCTAGTGTGCAAAGAAAGTGTCTGCTGTAATCATGTTCATTGGGACTCGAATAGGATAACAATATTTGAAGTCTATATTGTCTGAGCTGCTTTTGTGTTTTACTGGCCGAATGGCCGTTGCAGACCAAATCTCAGCGAAATATTACTTTTTTTTATAGAATGTGATCTTTCTTCGATATTTCTCAACCGTGCTCACCAAAACTGATGAGTCAAAATTCTTTTTTATTTAGCAGGGTGGTTCTATCCGATTTTTCTTCCGAAATCAATAAAGTTTGTACTGATTACATGACAAATTCAATGTTATGTTCCAAATAGATACCAACAACTCCTGGTCAGAAAAACATTCACTATTGTCACTATCAGGTTGTTATTCTTTCTCGAACAACATAATGAGATGAATCTGTCAGGAATGGAACAAAACTTTGTTATTTTTTATAATTTTGTGAGTGGTGGTTATATTTCAACTGACATTTCAGCTTCTGGTGAAACAAATGTAACCTCAAATGAATCCATCATTGATTGAAATAAATCGCACCAATCGCATTCTACAGGGAAACCCTACAAAGTGATTGATGCTCCAGCCGTCACACGTCAAGTTTCGGTGGGGTGGGATTGAATGTTCGTCCCTCCCCACTTTTAGTCCCACCCCGGTACATAATGTCCTTGACTGTTGATCGGGTGAGTTTTAGATGGCAATGAACGACCCCGGGAGTAATTGACCTAGCTAGGCTGGGTAAGGAATTAAGTCACGTCAAGAAGGATCAATAAATCGGTCACCACGCTCATGTGTGAATGTTGCCATCAATTATGAATGAGCTCAGTCTAAGCCTCCAAGAGCCCGAGAAAATTCCATTCCAGTCCGAGCTTTCCTCGAATAATACTGATTCCTTTGAACCAGATACAATGGCCAACATATTTCAGCCATTGAAACAGACGCTTAACAAAGTTATAATGAAAGTATTAACAGGGATTCACCTGAATAACAAGGTCAAATTTGAACTCATTCACCGGCTAACAGAAATCCCATTTTTTCTCTGCAGTTTCCGGATTGACAATTAGACTCTTATGTCAACAACCTGTCATCCTTGTTGTTCAGTTTCATCGCATGGTTCCATAACCTTGTTAGATTACTTCACAGCCTGATTACATCTGTGCGATCCTAATGATTTAGTGAGTGAGGTATTTGGCAATACAAATAACTCACCATTATCCATGATTTTCCAAAGATTGATAACTTTGTACTAGATACTTCAAGGATTAATACGTTGGGGGTAAATGTAGTTTTCTGCTCGCGATTGTCTTAATAGTGATCAGCGACTCTGTTCTACGTGAGGCGCAGTTGTTCTCATGAAATAAGTCGTGAAAAATTTGGGGATAAAAGTGGCTTTGAAAGATAAGTGTATTCCTGTGGTTTGATCTCCAAACTCAGATTTGCCATAAAAATACAGCATTTATCGCCATCTCTCAGGCCGACTACGGTGTATGTCCTCAAAATGTATCGTCCTAAACCCCCACACCTTACAGCTCAGAATGCAATCAACAACATCAGAATTTCACGGCAGAAATTTGTCTTGTATGGAGCAAGTGAAGCATGAATCGAAGAGCTAGGAAGCACTGTACAGCTGTTTCGACCTTGTTGGGTCTCGTCAGCAGTGCGAGTAGTCAGGTTGTGAAAGTTTCCAACATAGTCCTAAGCCCAGAGGCTATTCCTGAGATGATAGAGGCGCGATACCCACAGCAAGCTCGCAAAGGTGGGTTGTGCTACATCGGTTAAATAGAACATGAAAAACAGTTTGATCCGCTGCCCGGTGGCCGAGTGGGTAGCATACTTTTGTTCTGATGGTGAGCTCCTGGGTTCGATCCACATTTGGTTCAGTGGATTCGCACTGCTGATGAGACCCAACCAGGTCGAAACAGTCGTCCAGTGCATTTTAGATCTACAGTTCATACTTCATCTGCTCTACATCACAAAATGTTTCCTTGAAGTTGAATCAAATCACTATTACACTCATGCAACATTAGACTTATCCACATTTACCTGGGGCTTTGTAGCATAATACCTTCAGCAAAATACGTATAATTTACACAAAATCCAGCGGGAGCAGTAGATGTAAAACAAAGGTCTTTTTCTTTGTGTCAATTATATTAACTTACAAAGAAAAGAACATTTTGTCATTCGGATCGCTGTTGACATTCACAAAATGTGGACATTGGGGAAGAGTTTATTTGTGTGCATTTAAATGTGAGCAAACGATTTTAGAATAATTTTCAAAGATAAACATCAGAAGAATCAATACGGTGAAACAGGCATTGCGAAGGTTTCAAAATTCAAAAATCAGTGGAGACGGGACAGGTTCTGCAGACAGGGTACAATAATTAATCTGCATCATGTGATGTACCCTGTCCGCACAGTGGGACGGTTGACCGTCCTGTTTGAGTCCTATTCTAGTCCCGCCGGGACTACTGCAGTAATCACCGTCCCATTGGAGATCTATCTGGGTCCCTTCGGGACTGTACATACTCACTTTTAATGTAATACGAAAAATGAATCGAATAAATTACTGGAATGATAAATTAAATACTGAAAACCATTGAAATTGTGTATTTTAGTAGCGGTGAAATGAGCTCGCAGTTTTTTTAAATAAACTAGTTTTACACTCGTATGTTTGGCACTAACAGCAGGTATGGGATGGAATCTACTTATCTTGCAAGGTTGGTGGTCAGTAAGCGTGCTGTATTATCTAACTGTGTACCACCATATAGATTACACCATGAAAAAAGAACTTCCCGGGTGAAACTCATCTCAACGTATGTGTGCTAATATAAATATGGATTCAAAAGGCTCAGGAAAAGACACACAGAAGAAAGGGCAACAAAGAAAACCAACCAGAAGATTTGTATGATGACCAATGAGTAAATCCTGTACAACGTTTATGTCAAACGTACATTTCAGTGTGCCCTTTGTATTACTTCTCACACTAAAATAGGGGGTTCGGGTTGTAAACGTCATACGCGAATTTTGTTATTCAACGATTAGGATGATGCACGATAAACTGACATTTGTAGGAATCAAATTTAGATAAATATGATGTAGTTCGTAAATAAGTAAGCATGTGCGAGCTTGAAGAAATGTAAGCAACGCTTAATAGAATGTAAGGTATTCTTTCTGGGAGCCGTTCCATAGAGTCCTATCCGAGTCTCATTCGAGTCCCATTGGAGTCCCATACGAGTTTTATTGGAGTCCCGTTTATGGTGCAAACGGAATCCAACGGGACTCTCATGGGACTCGGATAGGACTCGAATAGGACGGCTGTACGGACTGGGTACCATTTCATGAGGTAAGATACGCAGAAGGAAATCGAATGATCTTGAAGAAAAGAAATATCGAATAACTCTTGTGAAATGACAGACTTTGAGCTCCGATTGCTCCAGCCTGTTATCATTAATTGAGATCTATCAAACAAGAACTAGAGGGGAATATTTGGGACTCACCAGCGCAAGTTTAACCTTGTCAAACTGGCAAGCTACCGTCAACATCGTGTGGACCAAAGTGAGATCAGCTACATACCTATGTATCCTAGATTGTCGATACCATATAAACTGTTTTACCCATGTATGAACGTCTTTATTCCTAGATTAACATATGCTGACTGATTTGACTGACTATCTGTCGAACTTCACCTTCACGCACAATCTTCAGCTCATCCATTCAACCATAAACTTGAAACTATTAGACTCGAGTTTTGCTCTTGTTAGAGCTCATCAGTTGTATACATCCATCATCCTGTGAGAGATTTGAACTCTCACACCACTAGTCACAAATAACTGTGGGTGAAATGCCATTTACCAGATTTTTTGTGCACAAATACAACTAAGTGCAGCTGTGATGCCTCTTTATCCATGTAAAACATCAAAATTTTAGTGACAGCATCAACCCTTCCCTCGCATGTACCGTTCCCATATTTGAACCCGATCAAGCCCACCTAATTGTTTGCTGTCCGTTGACTTTTGCTTTCTGCGCACTTACTCACCTGAAAGCTTCTCTCCCTGCTCTGTAGTTTATAGCAATACAACCGTCTTTGAAGTTTCGTGCTATCAGTCATTTTCTCTTTGGTTCGTTCCCTCGTCCGTTGCTCAACGTACGTATTCGTGGACATCGTTAGTCTAGACACTAAAAAATACAAGCGGGCAATAGTGTATAAGAAGTCATGATTACATAATAAAGCCTCAGAAGGCGGTTCGTTCTGTCTTGAATATGTTGAATATCACTCATGATGCACAAAATATTATCTGTATCTATGCCCTCAAGGCTGCCCTGTAAAACCCTTAAATAGCTTAGAAACGGTTACCTAAGATCCTCAGAAAATGCTACAGAAAAGCGTCACTCAACAGTTTGATGATTGTATATAAAATGAACATTCTTGTTTCTTTACATAATCGATTGCTTTGTACAATTTCGGCGCGTAATATGATTCCACTTCGAATACCCTGTTGTTTTATTTCATACTGCGTACTAGTTCGGTTGGAGCTTAACTGCGCGGATTTATTACGATTCGAGTTTCGATACCAAATACAGATTATCACAGTTGGTGTCACGGTTAGTTTTCTATCTCATTATGGACACCTGCAATTTGGAAATTCACAATATTCATTCGAATTCACGTTATGTGGAAGATCATTTGTAGCGGTTTGAGATTTAGTATCTCACCCGCAAGAGAGGGAGACGGCACATTTTCTTACTGCTTAAGCATTGATTAAAAATTTGGCATTCCCAGAGTCACCAATACAACTGAAATACGACGAATTGAAGGAACTGTTACCAAAGCATTTCCGGCCAGGCATTTTCGAGGCAGCTGAGCGAACGAAATTCCATTCCTTGCTCGTGATCTGGTACTCATTCTTCAGCTGCGGACTCAGGCTTCGTGCTATAATTTCATTGGTCAGCTTCAAACCCAGTTCCATGATAGGCTCATTGTTGGAATTAATTGTTCTCAGGTATAACCGTAGTTATTTTTGATTCCAAACTGCACATTTCAAGCGGCAAAGTTGGTCTGTGAACACTATTAGGATGTACGTGCTGCCGTACGAGAGGAGCTGCAAGTATTGGTTAGTCACAATCGCGGTTCAGTGCTTGAAGCTCAACAGACGCAGCAGTTCAAAAGTGTCAACAAAGCCGTTAATCATAGTTCGACTTCCACATAACAATAATAACATCCGCCACTGGAACCGTTGCAAATCATGCGGTGGGTGACATTCTTGACTGTAATCAAGTGGATCTACGCCCACAATGGACAATTTGGCACCGGCAATGGTTGTTGGGCACGGCTGTATTCACCGCTTTGACCACATGCATCCGCATTCCGGACCAGGTTGAGGAACACACCCCCTGTCTCATCTACTAAGTGTTTTAAAGTTGGGTGCCTAATTTGTAGTCAGTCCCATATAAAAACGACCACCCTGCTAACACACCAGAGTGTTCTTCGACTTTCGCGTTTTTTCCACTTCGGTTGTGCAAATTTATATAATAAGTTAAAATTTTCTCATTATTGTTACATTACTTTCTTCAAATTTCACTTTATAGACTAAATGTTTCCTTTTTGTTTTAAGTGACCCTTAGTTTCAGCGCGCAGTTTGGTTGTCCGCCACATTTGTTCGTTTCCCGTTGACTGTCGCTCCTAGAGCCATGCCCCGCGGTACAAGCAGATACACTGTTTATCGCAAAATGCGTGCATTGTCAAATAGACCATGTCTAACCCTAACGCCTGAAGAACCTGATAATGAAAATGAGAGTCATTCCAATGATGAAATTTTGGAAATATGTAATCTCAACGATTCAATATTTTTAAGCAACTCGCTTTGATACAGGTCAAGAAATGAATTTCAACAGTGACCAAAATGAAGTACCATCGACATCTGCTAATGGAGCTGCACATTCAACAGGTAAATTTGTCAAGCTACTTCCCAGTGTATCCACAGATATTTATGCTCGTCCGTCTACTTTTCATATCAAAGACATTGAAAATCTTTCTGAAAAAGCTTTATGCTCAAAAATTATGTTATTTATTTTCCGTAGCTGTTACGCATGAATACAAAGGTAATGGTCGAACTACTCTGGAATCATGTCGACTGATAGCTTTGGAAGGCAAGATAACAGCAAATGCTACCAGTAAGATGCTAGACTATCTACGGGAACACCATCTTACGTTACTCAGGGACTATCGTACCCTGTTACAAACTCCCCGTCATTCTAATGTCATTCGCATGGAGGGTGGTGAGTTAGTCGATTTTGGTTTGCGAGAAACCGTTGAGCGAGCATTGTTCGATCGATGCTTGTACTCTGGAAGAATATGAGAAATGCAGTTAGCCATTGACAGAATCACTGCAACTATGGTCCATATTAGGAAGGATTAGGAAGCCCCGAACAACTGTGTTTGTCATCGGTGTTTATTGCAAGTACAGTGGACGACGTAACGTAATGGACTATTTATCACCTCTCGTGAGCGAACTGCAAACTGCTCTTGCCGATGACATCCGTTTGGGCTCCACTGGAATCACCATATACATTACCGTAGACTGCATCATTTACGATGCACCTGGGCGAGCGTTGATGCGTCAGACTAAGTGACACAGCGAATATAGTTCGTGTGAGCGATGCACAGCCACGGTTGTCCATAATGGCACCAAAGTCATATTTTTATTGTTGGAGCACGAACGGAGAAATAATCAGGCAGCATGAGGCTCACCACGTTGGTGAATCTCCATTCGAACTTCTACCAGTGGGCATGGCGACTGTTTTCCCTCTGGAATACATACACCTTGTATGCCTAAGATTTTGCAAAAGTTTGCTGAATCTCTGGAGGACGGGCCCAACGAACAACAGATATCAGATCGCCTGGACGAAAGTCGAAGTCGCCTACCAGCCGACTTTCAACGTAAATGTCGCGGGTTTGATGGCTTCAAACGATGGAAAGCTTCGGAATTCAGACTATTTTTGTTGTATCTTGGGCCCGTAGTGCCGCGTGGTATCCTGGACGATAAGAAGTATGAGAACTTTTTGAACTTTTCCATCTGTATGTACATACTGTGCCATCCGGGAGTTTGCGTGTACTACGCAGACTTCGTTCAAGATATAATCAGTTTGTAGCATTGTACGGTGAGGATGCATTCGTCTGCCATGTTCATTGTCTAAGTCATTTGGTGGACGACGTGAGACTGAGGAAATCACGAGATAATTATTCAGCGTTCCCCTTTAATTCTTACATGGGGCAGTTGCGACGAATGGTGCAATCACCGAGCATGCCTGCCTAGCAAATATTTCGACCAGTATGTGAGCGGACCAGTACTGCGGCCGGTCGATGACACCCATTACACTGTTACTCGTCGAATTCCCGTTATTATGAGAATTTCAGGTGAGATTTCATTCAGTTCCAATAATTCGATACTTAGGATTCCCATTCGATTGGTCCACCAAAGAGCCGGATAACGCCATACTGGTTAATAGACTACCGGCATTTGTCACTGCGAAACAAGGAGATAAGCTGACTGTTCAAAGATTCCAGATGAATTGAAATATTTTGAAGTGTGCATTCCGCCTTCCGATTTATTTATTTTCTTTTGCGATCGACCGAGTATGGTACAAAATGTTTTGAAGACGGATGTAAACAGCCAATGTCTTGCTATGAAACACAAAGGAAGCTTCGTGTTCTATCCTATCCTACATACATTTGTAAAGTGGAGGTAGGATCCTCTTATTCATGATAGTTAATTAATATTATCATTTAGATATCACAGCTGACGATAAATGTATATAAGTAATTAACTCAAATATATGTTTTGTTGTAAAATTGTGGCGAGTTACTTTCAATCCGCAATGAAACCATTATGCGTTGATGGATGTGAATCCTTCTAATTGGTACTATATTTCAGATGTATTCCATCGTAGAGTTAGCCGACGAGTCCATCGCCACTGTGCACCGAAGGTGTTTCACCTCAGAAAGTGTGGTTGTATGGTCCAAACCGGGCCAATCAATAACTTAAAAAGTCCATTAACTTTTGGAAGCTGGAGAGGACCTCCCACCTGGGGCCATGGTGCATGAAGTGCATCTACTAAGAATGACTGGTCAGTCTCATTTGTTAATCAGCTTTGCATCGTAGATAACTATTTAAAAGTGCTATATTATGAGGAGCGTTACCAAGAGGAAACGGGGGTGCCATCCTTCGATGCTACTGAACCAATGGTTTCTAAACCCGAACGTAAAGTGTGAGTGCCTGTGATGTGTGACACTGACCTCGAAATTCATTGTACGCTTTAAATGCATTGAATATGCATAGTTTACGATTCGAATAAAGTTCAAGTGCTATTCCATTCGAAGTTGTTCTATTTCGGGGATTGGTATTGCGCGAA
>UZAN01039414.1:130634-163524 GCA_900618425.1 Echinostoma caproni | reverse complement strand
AAGACTTCAGTTAATGTTTTGAATGCTCTGAACATTCTCCTCATGTGTCCTTTGTTAACCTCTCACGAGTTATCCAAGGTTGATATCTGCTCTTCTCTTCGTCGGTTCCCATAAATCCGTGGGGTGCATGTAATGGCACAAGCCATTATGGTTCTGTGTGTGCGCTGTAGTTTGAATTGAACGTTTGTTCGATGCCGGTCTCGTTTTAGCCTTGGTTCGTAACACGCACGTGTTGGATATCCCATTATGTAGCGAGGGTGAGCTATTGGTTATTTAATTTCATGATGAATCTAAAAAAAATGGAGCGAGGTACGCTAATGAAANNNNATCGCATTGGTCTCCATGGTTTCTCTCCCATGGGTTTGCTTTGTTCCGCGGCGTACCTCAAATATATGCCAAATGGTGAGCTGATGCAATTTGGTATGTGACATAAGATCAATTCACTAACTACTAAACCGAATATTGAACGCAACTGCTTATCCATCTAATTCACCAATAAAAAAAAGAAAGCGGTCCCGATACCGCGTGTTTTCAAGGAACGTTATTAAAACAATTGGGACATAGGCAACAAAAGTCCCTTTTTTTCTCTCTCGTAAAAAAAGCGAGAGTTATTGGATATAGATCATGATAACGGCCACTCATTGAGCGCTATCTGGTTCTAGGGGAAAACTCACCTTGCACGTCCAACTCAATATCGAACTTTGCTTTGCCAACCACATTTCGAGCAATGCATGTGTAAATTCCTTCGTCTTTTGCCTGAAAAATAGAGAAAGCAAGTATCAGAGGAATCGTTAAATAATGGGTATATTTGCAATGTGATTTATCTGGAAATGCATGTGCCTTATGAGCTTTATGTGGAGAACATTTTCTGTGTGATCGATTCTATCAGGCTGGAATTCGAAATTCCAGATCTAATTGGGAGCAGACAATAAACTGGTCAATCTGGAGCTTTGTCTAACTCTTTGTGATGATGGATAAGTCCTCCGAAGGTCAGAAGTAGCGAGGAGGGAGAAGTGGACTGAACATTATGTATTCACTTCCGTAGCTTCTTATTATTCAGTGTAATGAATTTTCCTGGACACTCAGTTTAGTCAATAAGACCAGAAGCATCTGAACAGGGGATACTCTGGCTGATGAACTCTGAAATGTGCGGAATATTTATTTAAATATTCATTTATTTATTCAAAATGAATGCCCGGAGCGCTTAACAGATTCCGAATTGCGAAGATATGAGATGACTCAATGGAGGGTTACAGCTGATAAAGAGACTGGTGCATCTCTTGACTATTCGAAGACGACATCTTGGCAGGGACTGTGAATAGAAGGCGGTCCCGTGCTATCATGAGAACGTTCCTCCAAGCAATTAAGCTCTTAACTTGATTTATATCCAGCCCATTAGTATATATACTGTTAAACAATAGAATACCTGATTTTGCAACCTCTTTCTGTATCTAATGATTTATTTGCTCCTGTAGAACCGGAACACTATTCGTCTGTACAAGTGCATCCATGAGCACCAACTCGGGTGAATAAAAAATGGAAGTGGAAATGAAAATCATCACAAGTGTGATCATTTTGTGTGTTATTGACACTAATCACAAAGCAAACAGGACCGATCCCTGTACCAACAGAGAGAGAGAGAGAGGGGAGAGATAAAATAACACGACTTAGTCCCGTGTGGTTTCGTATTCTGAACACAGCAGAAGCAGTCCACGTCCATTATTCACAACACCCGTCCGTCTGTGTACACCAAAACCATTCCCGCCACCACTTGAACTCTCATGGTCTGACTGCCTAAAAGTGACCCGTTCTTAACGAAACCCTCATCAAAACAATGATCAAAGTTTTGATTTGAAAACAACACTTCTTGGTTTTTGCGTTGACATTCAGTTGTTTTTAATTGAGTTTGTGCCGACATTTAGGTGTGTATGTGGAGGTGGGGGGTGGGTGGGTATGGAACAAAATGTAAGACGTGTTAAAATGTGAGGGTGTTGGTGTTGGTTGGATAGACCACTGTGTAGATGAGGCATGAGAGGATATTTTATTATTAATCAGTTATTGCAATGTCTGTTTTTCATAACTGATCAAGTTGTGATGAGATCTTTCCAAATATCCGAATCACGCAGTTTCCGTATGTTCTTCTCCCGATTTAGTTTCACTTCGAGAGAAAGAGGGGTGCTTTTACTTGGTAAAACTTTGTCAAAGACTCACTTGTTCAAGCCATCATAATCAACAACCATATTTGTAACTTTTTAAATGTGTTCTGACCCTGAGTGCTTGAGCTCCATAGTCCATTGAAACAGAAGATTGGGAAATTGGGGTGTGGTATGAGATACTGAGCACTTTACATCAAGTGCATCAAGTGCAGCAATAACAGCCAAGCATGACGCATAGACACAACAAGTTGAGGTGTGCACGTTCAGTCAATATCTAACTCACCCGAATATCGCGGATGATAAGATCGTACTTATCCAAGCTGTATTTGGATGATCCGCCAAAATCGATCGGTTGATTGTCTTTCAACCACATCACCGTGGCCGCAGGTTTGGCGTCCAACACGTTACAGTTCAAACGTTTCTCTTGTAAACCTTGTAGAGCCACTTGCTTTGGCTGGGTGAATGAAATCGACGGGGCCTCTGCGAAGGCGGATTAGATTAGAGATGCAAAAAGGAAAATAAATGTTTTTTGGGTAAACACATCTTTTGGACAAACTAAGCTGCTGAGGCTAATGAAAATCAAAAGTCCTCCAGCTCAAGTGCTCATTATTCGTCAAAGTACCCGGAAAAACCATAACCTGAAAAAAAATAAAAAATAAAGATTATTCCCAGTTCAATTTTGAAACTCATCTGTGATCGATAAGTTTCAAGGTCATTTCACGCGTTACTCCTTATTCAGTGTTTGCCGGCACCCCCATCCGCCATTTACTCTTTGAGTCACTCTCCATCTCAGCCCCATGAAAAAAAACCTTGTACGATTCCATTGCTCATTCAAAGTAGTTTTCAGTTCCATCCAGAAGTTTGTATAACCGCCACTGGTTCAGTTTTCTTCAGGATTGATCTCACGAGTACTCGATTGGATTATGATCAGGGGATCCAAGGTTTCACGACAGCCTCCTTGTACCGTAATTCGGATAAAATTCACATACGACACAGGAACGCTTGATAGGCATCGCATAATCCTGAAAACCAGTTTCACAGTCGAGCTCTACAGTAACAAGACTCGTTGGATTAGTCTTTCTAAAATGCCAATAAATTACCTCTGATCGAAAGCATTCCATAAACAATTAGACGACGGTACAGGCAGACGTTAGTCGAACGGATGGCTGCCACATCGTACAGCGGAGCATGCATGCAAGCATTGAACCATAGCAGGCATAACTCGCTCCATTAGGTCACCTCTGGCACCCAGTTAGGTGTGTCCATCGCAAAGCAAGTGCACGTAAATTTACTTTACTAGATTTAGTCATAATTGCATCATTGGATGGCAATGGCAACCGGGGTGTAGGCACTGTAAGAAGACACCGAACAGTCTTAGTGGGTATGTGGAATTAGATTTAGTTCTCTTTGGGGAGAGGAATAATAATTGTCGAACAGTTCTTGCACCCAGGAATTCTGGTTTCTGTATCAGTCAGGAAGTGATGAGTCCGATGTTCATCTTAGGCGCCAACGCAACCACACAGCCGTCAAAATCGACGAGGTTGTTCATGTGAGTTTGATCATCATAATATATCGATCGACAGGCGAACTGTTTGGCTACGGGAACAAGAAAACCCTCGTTGACCACTCAAAGCTCTTGATCGAACTTTCTAAGATCACGCAAATCCGATATTGAACAACGTTTTACATCCTTAGCTGCTTCCACTGATCCGAAGAAAAAACTACCCATTTATTCCACTCATTGATACGCGATGATAAGCACCCGCATAAACCATATCATTCGGTTTTGAAAGTTGTGTGGTTACGTTCGCTTCCTTCGTGAGAATGAGGATCTTTAGCTCTTAAATGCTGTTCCCAAACACAAATCATGGATGGTGGACTGACTGTTTGTCTGCCTTTACTCTCACCAAATAACCACAATTCCTGCCACAACCCAACTCCATTTGGCACCTGAAATCATTCGATATTAGTCGTTCGTGGCGTGCCCAAATTCAGGTTCCGTTGCAGTCCTGACCACATCTGATGGGTGCGTTCAATTGAGGGGAACCAGATAGGTCGGGGACCCGATTATGGCAGTCATTACAACAGTTTGATTTGGCGCATACGTGTATACATCGCTGTGTGATGTGGTCCTATTCGCTCGATTGATCTCGGGCAGCGTGTCGTGTGCAGAACGATTTCAATCCGTGTATGGCTTGAGTGATTTCCGGGTTTAAGATGCCCTGTATGCGATATTGTCTATAGAAAATAGCAGCTTTCTCGGACCATCCGGTAGGATGATCGCTCTAATCTGCATTGAATTTTCATTGTGTTATGTCGTTGCCGTCATCATGTCACTTGTTAGATTCAGACAGATACCCGTGTACGAAGTCACACCCCAACGATATTGACTGAATGACGAAAAACATGAATCCCTCGGTCCAAATGGGCGGATTTCAGCTTTTCTTCTTTTTGCACAAACCACCTCGTTGACTGCTTTGATTGCATCCTTCGGCGAGGTTCACTCCACGGAGGAACAGAAATGTGTCTTCCTGATCGAAATATTGACGAGAAACAATGTGGGATCTATCGTTCCATCGGAATCGTTAGGGCTCATGAGTGATTTTGAACAGATCGATGCTCATTGTCCTTATCGATCTGAAGGGACCGAAATTTTTTACTTGTATTATGTGGTATCCACATTTCATTTGAATACCAGACAACCTTCAATTATAAGCGCATCAAATGAACTCAACTGAACAAATGCACACGTGAACGAAGGAACCTAAGCGTTTGTGTTACCTTGGCAGAAAGTTCCATGGGATCCCGACAGACGGCGGTGAGCTGTTTTACATCAAAATACTATTGGGGTTGATTAAAGCTAAACGTTCCCGAACTAGTGGCATAAAGCTTCATCATTGTTGTCTATTTGGGACGTGTGTGGAATAGTGCGGAAAAGTGTCGTCTCATCTCCAAGGGAGACCAGTTATCCGAAGCGGAGTTTTGTAACGGGAAATTGTTGCAGTCTGGTCAGTTATTTTTACAGAATGATGACATATAACATGGGCAACCCTACGCACACAAACACAGAGTGCACTCCGATTAAATTAATACTGCAGTTGATGAGTGGTGATACATCAAAAGTAAAATATTCGTTCAGGTGAAAATTTTAAAAAATCAGAATCAACCTTATCTTTTCTGTTTTTAGAAAACAATGAGGGTCTGATCAACGTTTTTCAAGGGGGGAGGGGGAGTAATCAAAAGACATGTGAGAAAGTAGAGCGGGGGTAACGTGGTTCGAGCGGACGAACTATTGGTTGACGAATGAATGTTTCTACTTTCCCTTCTGAATTTTTTGAGTATACAAATGTACCGTCAACTCTGAGGAAGGGGCCTTTGTCGTGAATGATCACTATCAGTGCCACTACTGTATATAAAATGTAAATCAGATTTGGCGGGAGACGCATACCATACATCCGGTGATGGTGGCCCTATTCGTTATCCTTCTTCCAATAGATCTCGCAATTTATCGAACAGCATCAGCTATTGATCGATCGCGTGCACAATAATGAGCCACAAACCTGACCTGATAAAAGTCCTTGTTTGATCTAACTGTGATTTTCCAACACCATCTGTCTGTCTGTTTTCCTCAAACGGGCTACTTTGTTCCAAAGCCCCCATTTTTGGTTCCCCCATACTCTTCCTTTATTCCCCCTGCTTCCAATACCACCGGTACAGTTCTTCTGGTCTAAGCTCTCAGTGATTGCTAAGGATCCAATGCCTCCTCCGTTGTTATTACCGAGTACCGCAATCACACTTCGGGTAGAGTTTTGTTCTATTCCTCGTATCTTTTTAATTTTAGTCAGCTTAGGGCTAACCAACTTGTTGGTGATCTAAGGCAGATATACTTTATACAGTGTACTGTTGCTTCGCTGAACTTTGGTACCAAAACTGTCGCGTTTACTATTTGCAAGACCTTAGGATCCGTGATTGAATTTGCAAAATCAACTCCCGCGATTAGCTAGAGAAGTCTAGGCAGTATTACTTCTTCATTTAATGGATTTCTCTGAGTTTTCTGTACAATTTCTTCGGATTGTACTACCTCTTCTATTTTTTCTTAGTCCATATGCATTACCCAATTTCGTGACAAATGTTTGGCTTTTCCCACTCACTCATCCGGCTACTGAATTACCAGTTCGTTTCTTCCTTAATCCATGGATGACAAAAAAGAATAGAATGCCTTTCTAACTTAGAGTTTGTGCGCATATACGAGGACGGAAAGGGGTCCCCCAATCCATCGTCCTCTGTGTAAATGTGGATCACCAGGGAAAAACTTACTCGTTCCTCCGATCTCAACCGTGACTGAGTGGCTAATTTTACCGTACATGTTGGCTGCCTCGCACACGAATGTACCACCATCTTCCATATTTACATCTGAAAACATCGAAGGAAAAAAGGCAGTAAGGACAACACTAAACTTTTGCAGTTATTCTCACTGGCATACAAATGCTGAGTTTAATAGATAATGAATTTGTCCTAAAAATGAGGTGTGAGCTGAAAAGCTGGGAAGCACTGGATAGCTGTTTCGACCTGGTTGGGTCTCATCAGCAGTGCGAATCCATCGACCCTACCGGGGATTGAACCCGGGACCTCACAGGTAGAACGCAGGGATATTAAACACTCAGCTCAAGCCTCATTTACACGATGAATTCATCATCTTATCAAAGGAACTCCTCCATTCCTCTCAAATTCTGATTTGAGTTCTCGGGGGAATGCAATAAACAACGAATGCTGTTCCTTTTGTTCCTGTAAAGTCAAACGGAACAACTTTATGACTATCACGATTGTCCCACACTTAACCTCGTCTCAGGGATTGTTAAAGTGTTCGGACAAAATGCATTTCCAGAGCAGCAATAAATTGTTCTTTTTTGGTTTCTGTGTATTATAAAAGAAAAGCTAATTTGTGGTGATTGGTTTGCAAGAAAAATCTCAATACGAACCATAGCATCAAGGTCAGTTTGAACGCCTATCTATGTAGGTCACATATTGCCCTCTTTTCACCAGTGATTAAACACATCCATTCTAATCAACTCAACTTAACCGTTATGCGCAACAATTCAAACCATAGGGGTGATTTACCACCAAGTAAAAAACACCGTACCTTCAATGTACAACGAATTATCCTTCTGTAATTGATATCGATCACCGTATTTGATCGGCACATTTCCCGAAGCGGTAACACGGTACCATTTGACTGCCGGGGTGGGTTGACCAGTGACCGGACACGTGAGTGTTGCATCCATGGAGAATTCGGCTAACACCTTTGAAATAGCCACATCGGTACGAATTTTCGGTGGAGCTGAGTGAAATCGAACAAAAGCAAAAAAAGGAATCCAGATAAAATTAACTTGTCGTTATTTTGTATATACGATTTAGCAATCCTTGTATGCTTGTACACGTTCGTTCACCATAATTTATTAACCCCATGTGCTATATATATGCTTGTTTGTTTTAAGTAAGTGATTGAGAAGCTTACACGAAATGTTAACATCTCGCGACATTTGTCTTCTTTCTATATGAATGATATATACGGTTAGTTTTGTTTGTACTAACAATCCACCACTAACCGTCAAACCATTCTACATAAACAGCTACAACCATGGCAATTGACNTGACTCATTTGGGCTTCCACCAATTTATTTGTTCTTCCTCGTTGTGTTCAGCTAAAAACAGGGTCACCAGCCCGATGTTACTTGTTCATTGATCAATTAAGTTATGCAGATGTCTGATAATGAACACCCGAGGATCAGTGGAGTAATCAGCTGATTCAAGGCGTTTTGCACTGGCGAGATCAGTCTAGTGACAGTTTTACAACCATGCAAATGGTCCAAATTAAGTCACCGATCTGTCTGCTTCTCGCAGGTAGGTGTGTCCATCAGGATGGGTGGATGGGGAAGGGTGGAATCCACTGCTCTGGAGATAACTACGGTAGAGTACAAACGTCACAATCAGAATTATGGCACGGCACCATGGTTTGATATGGAACGATTCCCGTGGGGGTTGAAATCAGAAATTCGTTCCTCTCGGTGCGGGAAGAGTGAGGAAACGGGAGTGATGGCAGACAGACAGTGAGCGATATATGAATCGTTTTCATTTTCACGATGAAAGTGAACATACCAGCGGAACTAAGAGGGCGAGTCTGGTAATACGAATGCTGCCAGTGCTCACCGCATTGAACTGGTGCTATTGTCAGGTGAATGTATTCATAATACGTGAGAAACTGTAAAGCGTTTCATTGCCACCAACAATGATGCACGGTAAATACCCGCGAGGTAGATTCGGTGGTTGATCGAAACGCTTCGGGCAACGGGAATGATGTGCAACAGGAGAGAATCTTGGAGAACACGTTCAACCACTGATCCCGTTTCCCCTGACCTAGGTGGTTTGTATAAATCGCCGAATATGTGATCAGATTCTTTTCATACAGCATAATCAATACGGGTTTCCTATCTATATGTGACGATGACACCAACAAGAAAGACCTCGCCAGACTTTTTAGCCTTTGTCGTGAGAAGCAGAACGATTATCTGTCGAATGTTCCGTGGGGTGGTGTCTCTCTCTACCTGCCATTACCTTCACTCAGTCACACAATCGTGTACAGGAGGCTCTCAATCGACTGTTGTTTGAGTGATCTTCAGTAGTCGGTTGTTTGTATGTATTAATGTGCACGAATTTGGTTTAAACAATAACCTCTTGACGGCAAACGGTCAAAAAATCAATGTGACAGCCTGTAAAACGCACTATGTATCGATCCACTGATTTAAATTATCCAAATCAGTACTCCTGTACACACTAAAACCTGTGGTATATTTTGTGGATGAAATACACGAGTGAACTATTCTGTTTTAGACCGTGGCAAACAAATAAAAGAATAAACTTGTAAGCTTTAATGTTTTATAAGAAATTTTCCAATTAGAATTCAGCAAACTTAGATTTGACTGGAAAATAGTTTGACTATCTTCCTTTTTCATCGGGGTTCATTTGTAATCCCAAACTATTACCAAGACTATTCTGCTCCTGATGGTCACTTGTCATTTATACTCATTTGCACCGCATTAAGCATCATCCGTGTGTTGAGATGACTATCCTTAACAGGTGAAGGAATGAGGTCCGGGATGGTTGGGATCAGGACATACGTGGAAAATAGAAAGCGCCATTCCTAGCCATTAACTGTGGAAAAATATCATTAAAGAAGACCCGAATTTACGTTCAGGGAAATCTGCTGTATGCCTCCTGTACGCACTTGCTCTGTTAACACAAAGGTGAATGATTCAAGTTCACTGTTTATCCTTACCCAAAGTTAAGCATCAACACCATCCAATCACAATCAATTTTTTATCTCAAACACGGCAATCCGCCTCTGAACCATTTAATACCGGCCTATGTATCTGTTCTCCTACTATTCCCAAATGAGCTGTTGACTTTTTGTCAAATTAGCACCCCCGCCTCCGGTAAACACAAAAGCCCTACATAATCTCCACAGATAGGATTGTGAAAATTATTGCTCGACCATGTTGCTGTGTTCCAGTGATCGTATTCCGGAATGGAAAGCATTTCAAATTCTTCCCGGAACTTTGTTCACATTGACGTCGTCTTTTGATGACTGATAGCCAACACACACAGATTTAATCCTCCTGAAAGTCATTGGTCATTTCTTCAGTGGTTTCACAATTTGTTCCAGACCGGTTTTGTCGTGTGCAAGCTCTCTCTCTCACACATTCTTTTGCGATGATGATTCCTGACACTGTGTCAGAACAGTCCGGGCGAAAAAGTGATTACTTGACTTTAGAAAGATCTCATGCTGGCAAGAGTGCGGGAAGTGTTTCACCCGGTACTGCACGAGGACTTGATTAGTAAAGGCTACTAAAGCGCAGCACTTCCGTGAAATTTGTGTACCGTTGCTAGGACGTGATTGGTTGGATGTTTGGAGTCAGTTTATCCTTCAATATGTGAATAGATGATAACTGGCCGTCTGGCTGTTGAGAGATGGAGTGAGAAAAGCCTAGTTGATGCGGCTGCGGGACGTTTCGTGCTCAGTGGTATAGTCTGCCCTCACTCCATTGATTCACTGAACCATTTGTTCAGCCGATATTGCCGGAAGCGACTCGAGAAATAGAATGAGCACAAACTCATGCTCATCCTATCTGGGCCAGACAAAAGTATATTACAACTTTTTTTCCCAACAATAAACAACAACAACAAGAGACGTAATTCCGTGAAAATAGATTAAGATGGGAAGGAAAACAAAATGAGGGAGAGGCAGGGTGAGTGCGACTCACATCCAACTTCCAACTGAATGGACTCTCGGGTGGCACCAGCCAGATTTTCCGCGATACACGTCCATTCACCCTTCATGCGCTGATCGATAACCAGCAAGTCCAGTTTTCCTTGTTCTTCATCAATACGAATTTGAGTACCGGTTGTGACCTATGGTGCGCGAAAGAAAAGGAAATCATCAATTACTTTTTCAACAACCGTCTTCTACACCTGTGTGGTTGGGTGACCATTACAACGTCCTATGAACAAGCTCAAGTATGCGACCGCTAGGGGAGAGGATGACATAAATAGCCATGCTTTTTCACCAGTGAATAATATTAACGAGACTCTTGTCTTTGATAGCAGAAAGAAATATAACACTGCCAGTCCAGAACTTACCGGGCTTCCGTTAAACTCCCATTTGACGCGCGGTTTAGGTTGTCCGGAAACATGACAAGTGAACGTTTGTCCCTTCCCAACCACCGGGCTCAAATTCGACATCTCCAGTTTGTCAATTTTCGGAACAGAGATGAAACTGGCCGTGATTGTTGACGTGCTATTACCGGCCGAGTTGGTTGCCACACAAGTGTACTGTCCAGCATCTTTCTCGTTGGCTGGTTGAATGATCAAACGCGATTCCTGATCAGAGGAAATTGAGAAATTTGCAAATGGGTTATATTTTCTCGTAGTACTGCCTTTTGGCCAAAGTTATCGATGAAATTTTATCAGATCACTGCGTAACTGATCAAAATCAGTTAGTTGTACAATAAGGTCTCATTTAACAGCTTTCTTCTAGGCTCGGATGGAACTATCTTCATTTTGTTAAAGGTTTAGCTACATCACTTGTAGCAATTTTCTTAGAGCATTGGTACACCGATTCGCTAACGCTTCGGAGGCCTCAAGCTTAAACAGCGACCCTCGCCCAATTCCACCACCAGACAATATCTGACGAACAAAGATGCATACTTCTTCCGATAGAGGTTTGTGTCGCATCTCCTTCCTTGCATTTCAGGTTACAATGAATCGCGGAAAAACGAAACATTTAGTATTCCATTCGTGTTATGTCAATCGGGAACATAACAGCAGCTAAATGGCAGTTGACTCACTTTATCATCTCTCTCTCGCGCAAAAACTTATGCGGTCAAACAAACAAAATCAAACTTCATGGACCTTGAAGTTTTGGATGAATTTTCCCAAACGAAGAAGGAGAGATTCTCAAAACGATGAATATCATATTTTTCTCCGGTCCATTCACTTATCTCTTGATATTGGGTGTTGCCAATAACACGATATGAGTGCAATGCCTCTTAAATGTTAACCGAGTCTTGCATTCCAATTATTACCGCGTACAACGTACAACTTTCGAATGAAAACCATCACCACCACCACTGCAATCGCAGGGAAATCCGAAAAGAAAATTGGAAAAACGACTCACAAGATCATCCTCATGAACAGTGATTCGTGACTGATCCACACCACTGATAGTGATTGGAACCTTGTTGAAGAGCCATGAGATTTTCGGTTGAGGAACACCTTCTGCAAGACAAGTGACAACCAAACTCCCGCCGTCTTTGAAAGTGATCTCTTCTGTGGTTGTGCTCACCTGTGGGAGTACTGGAGGACAAAAAGTATCCAACATCATGTATATTATTTGGTTGAACACGAGCAGCAGAGGGGGAATTTAACTTATACCCCACAATAAATACAAGATGGATACAACGTCGTCATCTGTTGTCGTTCGAGACGCTAGTACACAGCCCCTCAATTTCTGGCTAATTAGCACACTTGACGACAGCTCACTTCCTCAGATAGAATTTTGTAAGTTTTGGTCATCTTGTAGGGGCCACATGCTATTCACTGCTTAAGAAAGTGAAGCAAGCCTCTCATACCATTCTCACTTTTCACATTTATGAAACTATCAGTGTACACTATGTGGCGAAGTTCAGACAACCGTATTCAACAATTGGCTGCTTTGACACCTGTTAGTACTCATTTCAATGAACTTATGCAAGGACTTTGTTTCCCTCGTCTGCACAATCTTCCGTGAAAAGGATAGGGTAGTGTGATTCAAGCAAGCTCATCTATGGACTCATCTAAATCTAAAGGATTCCTCGGAAATCTGCAAAGAGTTAATCTAAATTAAGACTAGAATAATGGTACTTTTCAGCTTCCCTGAAACCGCCCAATAGTTTGACCTCGTTTTTGATCAGTCGGTTGCGTTCCCTGGGATCGGATACTTTAAATAGTTTTCCCACTTTTTACTCATCGAACGAAACAACGTATGAAACCTGAAGTAAATCTGTAACTTAGCTGGAAATAACCTGACTACTGCTACGTGCGCATTCGTCCGGCAGTTCACATTGATCGCCCAATCACGTGGTACACTTGGTCATGACGGACAATGACCAATACCCTTCTAGGACATTTTGTCCGTGAGTCAACTTTACCTAGTTTTAGGCCATTGTTTAATCGATTGATGCATTCTCACAATCACCCATTAAATCGTTAACCCGGTTTCGATCAGCACACTCTCTTAGGTGTACTGATTTTCTGTATTTGGGTTAAGAGACCCTAACAATACTGTGAATTAGCATTGTGATTGGAATTCGATCTTAACAACCACCAACCGCGTAAAATGTTTAAATAAAGGTTTGTAATGGCAGTGACCATTTTCTGTGGAGTCACCAGTAAAAAACGCGCATTGTGTTACCTTCATGGCGGAGCGCATATTACGGTTGTTAAGTAAACTCTACTTGAAATATGATTAAAGCCTCGTGGTTGAAGTCTAGGAAACACCATGAAAGTATTTTCTCCAAATAAATATTACAAGTGTTGCGAATCTACATCATTGATTTGATTGTCTCCGAGGAGGAAACACATGAGTCGCTGAACTACAACGACCGTAAAATTGTACGATGGTTTTGTAACGCAGATACAAGATATATACAGATCAATAAAACAGTGGGTCTATCGATGTTCGAAAATTTGATCGTAAGCCGACCGGAAACTTATACTCCAATAAAGGTTAACTACCATCGGGTACAAGACGCGCTGCAGCCTGATTCGTACTCGCCCTACAGGCCGCGAATACGACCGGAGTCTGTCTGTAATCCGACCATATACGGAAACGAGAACTGTTAACTCAAACGTAAATACGTTTGAAGTTCTGGTTAATCACCAATGGTTACTAATCAGTAGTATATTGTTGGAGGTAATGTATTATGAGATCATTTCTCAACCGAGAGAGTACTAGGAAGATGTAGGCGTTTGGTGTGGCCGTAAACATGAGAAGAAGGTTCATTTTAGGTTTTTTCTTTAGGGTTGTTTTCTGTTTCACGGTTATCTTCCGTTCAACAAAAAATCATTTCAGAGGGTTTTATTTCTCATTTTCATGAAGGTATTCCAGCTGAAGAGGAGCGGACCAGATAAAAGTGAATTGAATAACACTATCCCGCTTGCACCTCGGTAACCGAATCCGTGTGAATAGGACCATAATTCAAACTTACCATGAATGTGTAGAAAACCATCCGCTTCACTCACGCCTCCTTTGTGCTCTGCCTCACAAACATAACGACCTGCATCGCTCTTGGTGGCCGCCCTTGAACGGGGTTCGGTGTGCGTAATCCACGAATAGAAAATAATTGGAAACGGTTGAAAAGCAGAGGATATAATTTAGTTGGGTAAGAGGAACTATCACTGGAACATCTATTTTAGTGTTCCTTAGAAATGAAATGCTCTCAATTTGTGACCTCTGAAGTTTGGTACAAAATGCAGAGCAGCAGCAACAACTTCTGATCATTGTATTGTTCAATTCATAGAAACAATCGGAAAAGAAGCAAAACACCTGTTGTGGGGGCTGTGTGCACAAATTCCCCCCCCCCTTTGTCGTACTGCCGAATTTCTGCTTTGGCTCTTCTTTATTTTAATTCTGGACTTACTCCGGCTTATGAGATTGAAATTGTGCAGATTGCTTCCCTAACCATAAATGGCTTCCTCTGTTTACTTATATGGTGGGAAGTGCACAAACACAATATGCGTTTATATGCTGAACTAAATGATTTTTTAACTCATATGATTTGGATAAACCGATGAGAACACCTGAGCAGTAGTACGTCCTGATCATGTTCTGTTTTCATTGAAAATCATGAACTCATTTCAACAGGAAAAAATACGGTTAATCTGGACCGATTACGAGAGTCATAAGCTCCTGATTGCACTTCAATTGATGGAATAAGAAACATATTACTGAGAGTAGTAGAAAACGAGCTGGATAAAACGACCATTCAGGTAGATCGGATGTGTTTCTCACTTACGTGATTGTCAGTTTACTAGTCCATGCTTGTGCAGGTCCTCCGGGAGGAGCGGCCTGTTGTGTCTCGACGCGATAGCGACGCCCCTCTTTCAATTCAAATCGAGGTTCTAAACCGCGGAACCACCGTATCTGAACATCTTCATCCAAACTGAATACGTTGCACGTCAGTACAGCATTGGCACCAGGTTCGACGCTGGTGTTACGCGGCACAAGGACTCGTGGTGGAGGTGCTAAAAGGACGAAATGCATCCATTATATTTTTATGCTTTTAGAATCACGCAACCTTAATTCACAATGTGAGCATATTCGAATTTACTGTTGAAAGAAATCAACTGAACACTTTAAAGTTTTATCGGTCAGAAAAAAATTGCTATGAAATAGAAAAGTTGGCGGACGGAACTCTTATGATAGAACAAAGTACTCTGATAGAACGCCAAATCTGCTTATTAAGGAATATCATTGATATATATGTATATGTATATTTCGTGTAAATCTTCTTTGACCTGATGCAAATATATTCTTATGAGTTTGTCAATTCAATGGTTTTGCACATCTGCAATAATAAATTACCAAAGCCACCGGATTTTATATAATGTTGATTTTATTGGCTTTTCATTGAGAATACCATTATGCTATCAAATAAAAGAATACGTAGGACGTTAGTCAATCAAGTACTGTGTCTGTGGGTAAAAATGGAAAACTATCAGGATTTGAATGAACGAACTAAAGATTCGTAGAAGGGTGACACACTAAACGTAACGACCACTATTCGTCAATTCAAGCTAATTCGCAAGACGATTCGGATATTGAAAAATGAATAAAAGACTGAAGGCGAGGGTCAAAAACCGCTTGTGTTTTGACGCAACACTTTGCGAATAATTGATTGAGTGCAAGTTTTATTGAATATCTATGAGGTAAAAATGACAATTTAGAGAGTAGTTTAATGCAGGATTATCTCAGGTTAAATCTTATGCTAATTTGTTTACTTTGTAGTGATTCGAGCGCATAGATCAACCACTAGAAGCAAAGAACTAGCTGTTGGAAATGAGATTCATTTATCCCGTGACGCCTATGTTTGATGCAGCACCAAATGATCTGAACTCGTATCATTTTGATTCGGTCATAGATTAGCAAACGTTTGGCTCTTTATAGGATAGAACGGTAAATTTTATTGTTCATTATATGAGAATTCTCCTAGAGTGTAATGAACACAATGCAAATTCATTTGGTCAGATTGTAAAACCATACCCATTCAAATTCCAGTGAAATCATGGTAACTGCAAAGGAATCTCATTATTCGTATTCTACGGGAACCCCACAAAGTGATTGACGCTTCAACCGTCATACGTCACCGTTTGATTCATGAATTCCTCCATGGAGGCGACTCCTCCTTGCAGAGATGAAAGCTGCTTATCAATACCAAAGCAGCCCTGGGTTGATTACGGTACCTGCCTCTACTTAAAACGGATGAAGCACCCGGTACAAAGCTGTCATTCTTTGTGGAATCAAGAATAACTATGAGTTATTCTTATCGCCACATCTCCCACTAACTGAAACACAAGGGTTACACAGATTTTATCAGGTTGTAAATTAATGTGATGAAGCTAAGTACTAAAGGGACAAGCTGGAGGTGACAGTTTGTTGCCATCAGCATTGTGATTAGAGACGCAATGTTCAATCCGGTAACGTTTATTATCTGTTAGCCAGTGAATGAGTTCAAATTCGATTATGCTATTCATTTGAAATTCTATTTGTTCTTTCAACGTATCATTAAGCTGTTGATTAGTATCTTGTCAAATGTGCCTTTCAATGTCAGGAATATGTAGGTGATTGCATTTGTTTCATGGAATTCGATGTTATTCGAGGGAACTTCTGCGTCAATAGAATTTACTCACTAGGCTACTGATGGTCGAGATTCAACCCACTCTTCCAGTGATCCATTCCAGTATTCACGACTGAGCATATTAACCGATCTATCGATACTTATAGCCTAGATCGGTAACTCACTCAAAATTACTTTTGTTTGTCCATGGAGAAATCAGTTCCATCCGACCGGACGGGGTTCGAATGGACCCAGTTCAATGGGTGACATGTGACGGCAGAAAAATCAATCACTTTGTGGAATTCTCTTGGAATACAACTAATGAGATTCACTTAAAGTTAGAAGGGTCTCCCTTGAAGATATAAAGGTATAGCCATGTTTCAGAAGGATTTAAAATTTTCCGAAACTAAGTCTCAAATCGCTTTATTCATCCCGGTGGATGAACTTTCACCACTTGCGGTAGAAGCTTGACGAGGATAGTGATGATACAAATTTTATTGCTGCTGGTGATGACAAAATTGAGGTATATATGTACAATATTCACAGAGCAATCGAGAATGAAGTTCACATTCACTGCTCGACCAAGTGTAAAATAAAAACGCATACCTTAAATGCCCACAAACAGGAACTATTTGATTCATTCTTAGACCACTCATGAGTAAGCAATCAGAACTCGCGTCAGGAACTTACGCAGAATCACCACAGCAACTTCATCTTTGTATTCGCCTTCAATCTTCAGTTCACTCGCGGCCACAGTTGGCACAACCTCAGCTGAATATATTCCATGGGAGTCTTCATTTGCATCCGCAATCGTAAACATTACGTCCGAAGCGAAGCTGGCATAGGTTAGTTCGATAGAGTGCAAGTTAGTCACAGTAACTGATGGCGAATGGTCAAACATAACATTGACAAGTCAGAACATCTATTAAAGTGGTAAAGTTCCGTTTCATCTAAGACATTGATGATTAGGACATATCAGCTTATGAAAAGGTGATAAAAATTTCTGATACGGATTGTTCCTAACCGTGAAAACGATACTTTGATCAGCCAAAGCAACTTGCCATTGTATGAATGTTGAAATATGATTCTCAACCACTTGTCCACAGACCATAAAAACCAACCATTTTTATGGTTGGGTTTGCACTAACTAGTTCTTCGAGATGTCCTCAGATTGATCACACAAACTTCATCGCTGAACAAATAGTAACCCCGCGTTTAAAAAGTGAATTGAAGCGATGAATCCGCATGAAGTTCCCTCCAAATATTGCCCGCGGCCAGTGAGTTTTAGTTAGCTCCCCGGGGTACCTAAACTGTTGGTTCTGATGAATTACTAATGATGGACAAGTGCGACAAAATATAATGAACTATAATAATGAATTATCAAGCACAGAAAAAGGTTGACTGAAACGTATTCTTGAATCAATGAATTATTGAAATGGTTTGTTTTTAAATAGGGGTTCGATAGGAAATGCCTAGTATAAATGATCAATAAACGTTTACTGATAGAACACTATTGTTGATGGGTTTTTTTAGTTTATACCCAATTAGTGGGACATTAGACGGAGCTAATCGAAAAATATTTTTCTTTCTCGCGGTCATTGAACTGGTGAATCTGAATCAATAGGATGCAGCACGAAGAAAGTAACTGGAACACGAGAATTCAGCCCTGTTCCCAATCCCGTCGTTCTATGACAGATATGGCTCACTTCGGCCTCTTCTGTACAAGCATCCGTGAGAGCTGCCAAATTACTCCTGTCAGGAGTCATAATCCCCGTACGTCAACAGTAATTATCCACAGATTGCCTGCGACTATGTATTCCCCCTTTCCTGGTCGAGAAGAGAGGATACACATCGCTCGCGTCAAGTGGGCACGCATACACACACACACACGGAAACACATAAACACGCTGTGGTATTTATTTCTATCATTCAACCATTAATTTGATTGTGGCTGGCGGTCTAATTGCGAGTTTTAGTGTGTGGAAAAACTAGTATACAGAAAATACCACGTTCCCGCATACAACATCTACAGGTGATTGATTCTAATTGAACTAGTCGTGACAAGCTTTTCATCTATGAATACGAGGGACGCGAAATGGGACTACCATTCGACGATACGAAAATCTGAGTCGCATATCGGTTAAACACAGGAATTTAGCATGTTATCTTTAGACCTTCAACGTGTATGCACCTTCACTTCGTTTCATCCGTGAAATTTTTGAAATTTTTCGATGCACCATACTTTAAACGATAATATTTTGGCTATATGTAGATTTTCATCTCTGTGGAGCGACAGAAGCTGTCGGTTGTTGACTTTATTCCAGGGTTGCTAGTTCTGATGTACTGCGGAAATGTGGCATCGGAGTTTCACCGGGGTAAGAAGGAGAGGAATCTGAACACATTGCGGACTAGGATGTACTTTCTTCTGAATGTTGTTTAAAAGCCTATCTGGTGTGCTACTAGTGCTGTTTCTACTACTGATCTCGTTTTCTCTCTCTCACCAGATTAAAAAAATGTCTGCCCTGAGCACATTTGACAGGCACCTGAATGATGAAAGAACAAGATGGTTTGTGTGTATTGGTGACAGATGACATTTTGCTGGCCTGCACCGGCAGACTGTCCAAGCCAAACACCCGATTGCCTATAACACAGTACACATGAGCAAAGCCAAAGTTATTTCCCCCTCATTTGGGCTTCTTGGGCAAGTCTTTCGAGGTGATCACGTGCCGTGGATGAATTTCTTTGAAGTAACAATGAGGTTTGTCCGTCCGGATGTAAACATTTTTGATCTTTGATAATGCCTAATTTCTTTTTGGAATTTTATAGTTCATTTTTAGTAACCTGTAGGTTGGGAAATGAAACTAGGGAACTGAGATGTCAATCTGACATAAAACTCGATCATTCTTGACCGATTGACATATGATGGTTTAAGAAACTGAATACTGAAATTGAAATAAAACACTACATCAATCAGTATCATGAACACAAAGGAGAAAATTAAGGATATATTTCTATGAGAAACAAAATATGCCATCAGCAAAGATTCGTTGTTCAGTGATGGAAATTGACAACCTAAGCCGTGGGACTTAGAGTAGCCAAACACATAAGGTTCTTGTAGTTTAGGTGTGCTATTGAACTTGACGACAGCAAACCTGTCTACCTCCAACTTTGGCCGTTGGAGGTGAACCCTGGGAACATACAACCCGATGCGCGCTGGAGAAAACAACTAAACCGCCGCACCACTGCATTTTTTGTGTGAACGTCTGAAGCAGCGGATCAGATTCACATAAATCGTTGCAGAATGGTGTTGCTCTTAATTAGTGTGTAATAATTCAAACCTGATTCACCGAGTTTCATCAATTAAAATTGAAAAGATCTGTAAATGCTTCACCGATACTGCATTCTAATTTGCTCTGAATATTAATCGAAAATATTAGGATTCGAGGTTGTACACGATCGGTTAGTTTAGTTCAGGGCACAAAGCGTTGGTAAGGAGAATGCTGAAGCGTATAACGTGGTAGTCAGCCGTCAGAAACTCATTCGCTTACGTAATTTCATGTTTCCCGTCTTGCGCACTTGACAATTGCGAATTGTCAATAATTACTATCTGACGGGAAATAGATTGTCAGGACTTTCTATTCCAAGCAATTGTTTGTTATTAAAGTTGATTTTCCAGGGAGTGTCTTTTAGTTATTTCCACAGATAGTATGCTACTAACTTCACAAGTTCTCTTGCTATGACGAAAAAACATTCTATCGCATCCGACGGAAAGGGAACATGAAATAAAAGAATCGAGTGGTGGATACCGTACGGATTTTTTCTTATTGATTCCTATCAGCCAATGAATCCACAGGGAGGGGGAGGGGGTTCGGAGGCGGGGGGGAGGAGGAGTGAGAACTGAGGACGGTACACGTGTAAAGCAAATGACTATCATGTGGCTAATCTGCCTGTTTTGGTTGTCGCCAGTATGTTGTTTGTCATAATTGACGGTGAATCTGAATCATCGTCTAATCAAGTTGGAAGACGAACCAACGGAACTGTTTTACCCAGTCGTTCGAACAAAGCTTTCCAAATCCACATGACCCTTTTCCATGCATCATGTTTTTTGTCTTTTTACTTCCTTTTTCTATTTATTCAATATACAAACGTACAGTCAACATTCAGGAAAGGGGACCGGGGCCATACAAAGCCAGTCTGAAAAATACAGAATTAGGGAAGACGGGCGGCAGCGCGATTCGAAGCCGGGTCACAAGTCTGTGACCTAACCACTTGGCCATCACCGCCAGAATGAATGGGGTCTAAAATTTGAGGTCGATTCGGGACTCATTCCACGAAAGATGAAAATGATGAAATTTCGATCAGGGATTCCTACTGAGTACCAAAATAGTCAAATATGATGGATGAATTGAGACATCGTAACCAGAAACTCCTGCTGCACCCGAATGTGGACGGGGAGTGTTCCCCGACAGAGATCTCTACTTTTCTGTTTCTTGATCTTGGAGAATTCATTTCTGTATCGAAGGAAGTACAGAGTAGGCACAAACAACCCAACGAAGGGATGTGTGAGTATGCTAGTGATTTATATATATCATTGTTTCAGCGTTCTTCCACCCTCAACGAATCAACAAAATTCCGCAAAGAGTTTGCTTGATTACCCGATCGGCGAATTACGATTCACGTTAAGGAGCACAATGTTCTTTCTCGGTTCAGCAAATATTCCGTCTATAGATCAAATATTCAAGAAACTGTTTTTGCTTTGAAAGTTCAGCGTTCGGATTTATCTGTCAGTTGAACTACGAAATTCCCTCATTGTACACGTTCGTCAGTGAAATCATTATATCGATTGATGCGGAACTCACTTGTACACTTTGTTCTCGTCCGGACGTCCGCCCAAATACTTCCCGTCCTTGTACCATTTTATCGTGTACGGGACCTCGCTACTGACAAAACATGACAGATCACTTGTGGCTCCGCGTTGAAGCTCGACCTTTGCGGGGCAAGTGATCACTATCGGGCGAGGTTTGCGTCCGGACAAGGCAACTTTCGAGTAGCGTTGAAACGCGAATCCTTGACTGTCACGACCGGAAACCTGGAAGTGGTCAGATCGGTGCATTAGTCATTTAGTGTGATGCAATGAGACATAACGAAATAGCAGTTACGAACTGGGTAGAAAAAGAACAGAGAAGCCATAAATCGATTTGTTTCAAACGCTTTCTGGTGGTCACAAACAACCACTTAGATCACAAGTGAAGTTACAAAATAAGCTGAACATCAAATCCAAACCACGTAGAACAATGGCCATGAGAATTCAGAGTTGATTAGCTTCCTAGGGGTAGTGGAACATCCGGATTTATTATTCAGTCGAGGTATAATTAAGACACGGGATTTAAGAAACAGAAAGCAAATATTTTATGTAGCCCAACCGGTTTTACTGCCCATTTCATCTGCGTGATACCGTGGGGTAGAACACACTGTCATTTAATTCCACGGTTGCTTTTGGGTTTTACAACTCGTGTACATTCTGTACGTGCATGTATATGTGTGTGTTTTATTTGTGAGTCGAAAGAGGCTACTTGTGATCTTGCTCCTCCGTTTGTTATTCCAGTCGCCGTGCCGGTCACAGAACAATCTCGAGATTCCCCTAGTCAGGATAATTATGGATGATAAAATGAAATGAAATGCTGAAATTCGTATATCCAGTTAATTTTAAGGTTTTGACAACATTCGAATATAGGATGAATCTGTATTCCTAGCCATCATGCTTTATGAATCACATGACACAATCAATGAAATCAAATGTAAGTCACCTTAATCTCTTCAGGAAAACTTCATAATTAAGCTACAACAACAACAACTGCTACTACTCATATTAGTACTAATGCTACTAATGATGGCTATGCCATCATCAATGACGCCATTCTGCACTATGCTTTGTCCTATTCTTTCTCGTGCTCCGCTAGTATCCTCTCCGGTGATGACCAGTCCTTCTTCTTTAGCTCTATGCTTGAGGCTGTCGCAATTGCGTTTTATTCAGTAGTAATAAAAATTCTCTTATTTAAATTTCAACATAACAGTAACGGCTCATTCCACAAATTAATTTTTCACTCTCGCTTTCTGCCTTACTCAGACTCGTACAATCTGGTGAGACTGTTGACAGCTTCTTCTCTTTCATGGCCAACCTATTCCCGACTGCTTCTACCTGGCGCGAAATGTTGAGATTGACTATCCCATTCACTCCAAACGAGTCATACCTTCCAGCAACCTCCTCGTTGTTACTCATAGCTGTATGCTGTAATCATGCGTAGGGTGGAGATTCATCCACTACTCTAACTCTTTTTGATTAGGTTCAAAATATGACCATTCACAAGGGTTATCACACATCTCCAACATGTAACTTGCGGTCAATCGGGTACCATCCGTGAGTGGCTTTCTTCTCCCCAATAGTCCGCTATTATTTTCGTCAATTTGTTTTGTAACTCGTCTCAACCTGTGTTCTTCTTTGTGGATTACGATTAGTATTACCGACAGCAAGTGACTGTCATCAGGTGCTGTACTCTAACTTCCCCTCTTCAGTTTCCAATCTCCCTTCAAATCACGAAATTTCATTTGATTGAAACGCAAAATCAACCGGGTGTTTGCTGCGTCAATGCACCCTTGAGCTATACAGTTTTGCTCTTAAGCTATATTGGTTACCATGTAGTAAAAAACGAGTAAAACCGTTCAGAAGACCACTCCCCGCTCGGAATGATCATCTCAACTGACCTGGGAACTTCCTGACTAAGGATTCTTTTGTACCGTGGAAATAAAAATCCATGTGGGGATTTTATAAGCTCATGTTTTTGCATATCCGTGGACACAAACAGGCAAAACAACTATAGGTAGCTTTGCCTAGGACAATCATCAGCCAATTTTGATGGCTCGAGAAACACGTCTGTGAGGTATCCTTTAAGTGCAAAGTCTAACCATGTGTAAAGCGGTAGATCTGTGTACGACCTGCAATGCACTCCAAAGCTCCGTTATATGTGTTTCACCTCGAGCGCAGGTCATGGACAGCTCAGGCGAATTTTAGCTGGGCAGCTACCAATAAAGTCTATCTTTGTTAGGTCACACGTAGGTAGAGTACTGCGTTGGATCTGCCGACACGTACGGGGCTGGCGGGTTATACAGAGGACTTCTTTAGTACGTGTGACCCCGCTGGGAAATGGCGTTTTCTACGTGTGACCGAGTATAAAGTACCTTCAACTTGGCCAGGCTGTCTGCCAAAGTAAATCAGTCAGGGCAATGGATCTGATGCCAGAGGGGGGTCAGCAGTGAACTTTTGTGGCGATGTGAAGGTCATGTTTTATGTACCGCTTGTTGTGAACTGTTTCATAGTCTACCATCATTCCGGTGTGAATAAAATTCATTACCAACTGGGAAAACTAGAGAGAAACGCATTAAGAAAATACTCCTTCAAACGTCTGATGAACAAATGATCATCTTTGGAAGGAACTTTACAGTTTTTAACATTTATCAGTAACTTGAGAAGCAGTTCACCCGCTATTAGAAACCGGTCGCTTGATAGATTAAATAACGTGGTTTACTCGCGCTTCGTGTATGCATCTGTAACTTTGTCCAAGATACTTTCTCCTCGTGCAGCGTCCTACCATTGAACGAGCAGTCATTCATCCGAAGGAACCCAAAGCCTCCACTTCTCAACCCCGCACCGCTTCATATACAACATTGGGTTCTGGAGAACTGGGTTATCGGTTATGAACACAGATAGACAATGTTACTTGTGCCTCTGCTAAAGATATCTAGCTCTTAGGTGGTCCTGTTGTAAGAGACAGTGAGCCTTGGCAAACGTTTGATCTGTACTCATCGAAAGTTATCAGTGCAGTCGAGACCCATATTCCAATTTGTAAGGAACCTCGGAAGAAGAGTACAACTATTGTGACTTATTTTTTCACAGCATTGATGTTCAAAAGCACGATAAAATAGGCCGACGTTAATTCGTTCAACACCCCGGATCAACGGAATCGTTAAATTTAAGTTTGTGATGGCCTGTTACTCTCCAAATTATCACTGTCGCTTGGTGTCAGCTGATTCGCTGACTTTCAGCTTCTTGACCACATTGTGTTAAAACCTTTTTCTACTACTCTAAAATAGGAAACATCTTCAAACTCTATCTCGTTTTCTGGTATAAAATGTTTGACGCTTTCATCCGGGTTAAGTGCTTGGCTCCTTCAAGTTGACTAAGATTCAAATTAAATCATGCCTAACGCCTTTACTGCATTACACAGTACGCGTATGTAGCCCGCGCGGTTACACAACAGTGAAGCTGATTCAACCGTCAGATAATATACGCTGTAAGATCTTTTGGTGGTCGTAATGATGGTGGTGGTAGTGATGGTAACTCAATCAACTTGAACAGTTTCACGCTAAACTAGTGAAGTATACACGGACTTAGGAAGAAGGAAGCTGTATTTGGTAGAACAACTGCTTCAGTTTCATAGTTGCCGTGATTATTTAGCTTGAAGGACCGCGGAAAAAGTGAACAGAAAACATTGAACGATAAATTAGCCCCCGGATCGCGGTACAATGAGTGCGCCTGATGATCGCTCCCCCTAAAAAGCAGACAAATGGGAACTGATTCAGGCAAGGAGAAAATTCGAACTCCGGTAAAGGAGAATTGAGAATTTCGCTTTTTCCGTCTGATGCCATTTAGCTCCAACTGATCGTACACTGCTGGTGTGGTATCTCGAATAATTGGCTTATGAAGCAGTATGACGATCGATTTGTTTCTCGTCAACCGGTTAAAACTAAAAGTGTCTGGTCAAACTGTATTTTGCACAAACTACTTAAATGGAGTTGAAAGGGACTATCCAACTGCATGGAAGTGATCTGGTATCAAACCTGATGCCAAATAAGTACACACAAGGAGGGGGCGATAAATTGTCTTCAAGATAAACAGTAGTCCAACAACTTGTTCAAACGTATTCAGGGAGAGAAGGCGTATATAAGATAAAAAATAATTACCAAATTCCCTCGGGAAGGTGCTTTACTCCCATCCGAATGCGATGGCCTCACCCGTTTAACCTACTCCATTTTTGAGTTAACCCAACGAAAGATTTTCGTGCCAATAGCCTTCAACGCCATGCATAGTACATCTGCAAAACACAGTATATCAATCACAATTCTGGTGATTTACCGTTAGATTAGAATATGTCGGCTCCGTGAATGGTAAGTGGATGAAAAAGCTTGAAGAATACAGTACAAAATGATATCTTCAATTTAGCTGGGGTTTTGTACTCAAAGCAGGACATTTATCTTTCTTATAATGTTCTAGTGCTGGCCATAAACTTGGTGGTGATTATGCCGATTTCATTTAAGTCAAGACCAGAATTGCACACGTTACCTAACGTTATTATTGTGCCTTGTTTGTTGCAGATAGCCCAGTTGCGAAGCCAGAGTTCCGCCTCATCACCGCCGATAGTCCGCTGTCTTATTTCAGAGAAATCCTGTCCACTTATTCATTGATTTAGACGGTTGTTCTCGAGTTTTCTTTTGCTCTTCAAACTCACAGAGCTTTATGATCTATAAATTTGTGTCAGGTTTCAACCTCCGGCATTATTCGGAAAACAACTAATAAATTTTCACGATTTTCATGACTGGGTATACTTTAAGCACCTCACACAATTGGCTCTCTGAGGTATATAGAGTGGCTAGCGAAAGATACAGAGCATTCAGAATATAATCTTGTGTGAATGTTTGAAAGAAATGATCAATCGATCCGGTAGGCAGCATCCGTTTTTCCTTTTGGGATCATCAATAGTTAGTAAAATTAAGTAATAGAGCATGGTTGAAGGAGGTGTTCTACTCCAAAACAGAGCTAATCTGTTCTCAAAACGTTTTAAACCTACTAACGATTCAAATCCAACTTTCTTATCTCACATCTTCTATCAAACAGCAAATTTTTTAATGAATATTGTGATTGGAAGAATGACATGAGAGTAATGGAGGATTTGATCCGATTTCATAGGACGAAGTGGTCGTGTATGGAGCAAATGAAGCTTCGACTGAAGAGTTAGGGAGCACTGTACAGCTGTTTTGACTTGGCTGGGTCTCATTGGCTGTGCCAAGTTCATCGACCCAATGGGGGGTTGAACCCTGGACCTCAAAGACGGAACGCAAGCATGCTACCCACTCGAACTGATGTGGAATGATTGTAGCTCGGAATGCGGATGTTGGTGTTGGTGAGTTCTCCAGACAGGAAGTGTTGTTCGCGTCCCTTGAATCCTATTGGTCAATTGCAAACGATTGCTGTGATTTGATTGGTTGTTCCGTTGTCATGGTAACCATCCTTTTCCTCATTGGTCAACTGGCTTTGCTAGAGCAACCGCAAACGGGTTTTGAACCGGTTCCAAACTGGTTAGAACTGGTTTGGACCGGTTCTAGCTGCGGCACCCTCGGGTTAACAGTGTTTCCTTAGATAATGATAGATGAGTTCTAGCTCTATGAGCTTATTAATACTATCCGTTCTGGAGTGTCATGCTTCGATCAATTCCCGTATTGACTTGGTGGGTCCTCTTCCGATTATTCTTGCGTTGTCCGGTTCGAAGACATAGTTCTCAGTATTCACGTGGATGGAGATTTGTGATTTCTCCTCTTATCGTTTGACCGCCAGTGTGTGTTCATGGAGTCGTGTCTCGAGCTTTCTGCTGGTTTGTCCCACGTAGTATTTGTCGCAGTCTTGGCACTTTAATTTGTATACGACTTTTGAGGAATCGTCCTTTGGTAGTTGATCCTTTGGCCTCGACAGGATAGCCCTCATTGTCGCTGTTGTTTTGTGTGCAACCGAAATTCCTAATGGTTGTAACAATCTGGCTGCCATTTCCGAGATTCCTTGTATATATGACAGTGTTATTCGTTTAATCGTCGGTCGTTCTTCTGACTGTGCATCTGAGGCTTCTACCGGGGCCTGAATTTTTGTGCTCTCCTTGAGAGTCGTATGGAAGCAGCGTAGCACGAAATTCCGTGGGTATCCGTTCCGTCGAAACACCTCAAAAAGGTGGGTTTCCTCTGCCTTTTGAAGTTGAAGATTGCTACAGTGCTCGTTTGAGAGGCGTTTGTATGCAGCTCCTCTTCTGTGCCACGGGGAGGTTGCTTTGAAAGAACTATATAAGCCATGTCCCGTTGGGGATTGGCGCTTTCTCTAAGTCGCACTGATGATGTTGCCTAGCTTGGCTACGAAACGTCTGCGGACAACACTTCCTGCTCGGAGAACTCATCAACACTAATATGCTACCCACTCGGCCCCTGGCAGCCGGTAGGACCATTTTCACTTTTCATTTACAAGATACAACACAACCCATCTTTGCGAGCTTGTTACGGGCATATCATTTCATTCATCCCAACGCTGGCCTCCGGGGCTATGACTCGGGCTCAATCCCCATTTGGGTCGATGGATTCGCAATGCAGATGAGATCCAGCCAATTCGAAACAGCCGTCCAGTGCTTTTTAGTTCACGCTTCATTTACTTTATGAACAACGAGCTCATTATATGGACCAAATTAGTCATGGTCAGAGAATGAGGAGATTGCAATTAGAAACGACTTGGAATAGTTGTATAAACTTTACCTGCAGGTAGGCATGATCATGAAGTGGATCCACTGGATGCTGGCTGACGTAGATTTGCGTATTCGGAGTATGTTTGACTGGGAGACGAGAAAGCGATGTCCCGTTCGGAGATCGCATATCAAAGTGATCGATACGTCCGGGCTGAAAACGTCCAGTCATGTTCACCATGATGTAGTTTTTGACGCCTGTGTGAATAGCATTCATCGTAGACAGGAGTGCACACAGGAGAGAAAGTCGTATTAGAAAAAACGCTTGGTGAAAAAATGAACAAAACTAACGTGATATAACTCCTAAGAGCGAAGAAACTCGATAAGCTTGATAATGAACAATGATTTATGAAAAATGACATCTCGTTAATAAGGTTCGACTGAGAACACACGTCGAGAAAAACCCGTAGAATAAAACGATTGGTAACACCAAAAGTGAAGCAACTGAAATTCTCCACCAACTAAGACCGTTTGACTGTCAAAGAAAAGATGTACCACTTGACTGATTTCAGAATCTGTGAGACACACGTCATCATCAATATATATAAATATATAGTGTGTGTGTATGTGTGTGTGCGTGTGTGTGTGTGTGGTCCAACAGCCATTCGTTCTGGAGTTCATCAGAATGGTGTAGAAACACAATGAGCGGATAAGATGATGAATAAAGAGACTCTCCTTGTGCATCGGACGAGGAACAACGAATGATCCCGGAATAAACTGCACTTCGTGGTCAGTTGACACCGATAATTAAAATACTGTCCACCTCAGACTACTCACGTGAACAAAGTTAAGTTAGGAAACTCCATAAAATGAAACAATCAAAGGAAACACTAATAACCGATTGTAGCACGAACACCATCAAAAGATAATTCACCTCAAGAAAGGTAACCCGAATTCATCAGTGAAGAAGAGGTTCCTGTGTACATTTGGGAAATGGGTGGGGCAGCTTCAAGAAGTCCAAGGAATAAAAGGACACTGATTGGTTTATAAAGTGGATTGTGCCATGACTGGTTATCCATGCTCCAGTAGCTGCACCGCGACATCTTGAATTCTCATGTGTATGGTTTACAATAGGAAGATTCTATTTGAACAGAATCATTACAAGGTTAAGGAATAGTTCGTTTTCTGAAGGATTTCAACTGTNTCAACTGTTTTAGCCATATATATATAACCTCGATGGGAATCAAATCAACACCTGGACGCTGCCTACGCTTTTGTGCAAAACCATCGAGCTCTGTTAGCTGAACTACCACAAGCCCACACGGATAGCGTTGATCTTTTCATACCCAGCAGGTGTGACATTCAAAGTTCATCTGTTGCAGCGATAACTATGAAAAAAGAACGGGTTCCCAATTCAGTTTTACAAAAGTACTGTCGACAAACACATTTTTGTTTGGTCTGTGTTTTAAGTGGAGTCTTTTACTGAAAGACTGCTATGATATTGCATGCGCATACCACGCAAACTGAACACACCATCACTATCACCATCACCTTGAACATCATCATCATCATCATCATCATCATCAACATTATCATCATCAATGGTGTGAGCTGGTTGGCACAATGGTGACAGGTACGATTTGCATGCGATGTGTCTAGGATCGAAAGCCCGAATGGGACGGTGAAAATGCACGACTGATGAGATCTGACTAGAACAAAACTTGACCCTAGAGCTTGCTTCCCGAGTGTGTTTCACTGCGTGAACTGAATCTGAAGACCGGTCGGTTCAAACAATAACACTTATTTCATACAAACCTATTCACAAGCATAGCGAGTTGAATGCACCTCAAATAGGCAAATAGCAAATCGGAACCCTCGAAGCGCAGAACTAGCATAAAAATGATGACACTGTAGCCCATGAAACCTATTGAATTCGATCGCTGGCTAATTTAGAAATAACTTTGCTTGGTTGATCGTTTTGGTTTGTGACTAATTAGTTCGAATCTCACTACTTTACCCTCGGACGTCTCCAGAATTACTGTTAGTTCCTGGAGGAAAGTTGCCAAGCGTCTTCCACCCCGACTTTGGATTCCTCATAATCAGGTGCCACAACTTTCCGTAGATATGGATGAGTGTTTTAATATTTTTTCAAATTGCGGTTACCTAAAGTGAATTCCCCATCAATGTGGCATAGCGAAATAAAAGCTTTTCTCCCTGAAAAATAAAGTTTTCAAATCGAAGAGTAGAGCATACCTTGACAACTTATTTTGGGGAATACAGATCTAATATAAGTTCTTTCGGTTTTAATGATTGCTGGGTATTGAGCGTAAAAGGTGAAAAATGTAAAATTTGCAATAATATTATTAGTATGAATTTACCACTATAACCAAGCTTTATTAGCAGTGTGTTGTACCCTTCACTTGGATTTGATTGTTGTCAGTGTCTTATCACGGAATCAATGAATTTTTTCATTTACAGTTCCTAATGATGCAATGTTTTAATAGAACTTGCTTGAACACAACCTGCTCAATTGCATCATTGAGGTTAAGTTGCCATCTAACGGATCAGCAACAAATGTTGATTTCAATTTATGTTCTAGCTCGAACCTTCTGTGACATAACAGTGAATAGCAGTGACTAAAATGGATCTGCAGTGTGCCGAATGAAAGAAGTATTCGAGGTAATAAAAAACTTTGTTTGCCTACATCGTCCCAAATGATGTAGGTTTGAATGACACCATGGTGATAATAATGCTCTGCGTCTCTTTAATTGATTTATATAACCAGTTGGAAGTTACAAGATTACAAATGGAAAAGTAGATTGACTTCAGCGGGAATTTAACTCACTAATTACGCGAGAATAAATGTCCCTTCGCAATCCACCAGTGCTTTTGTTGAAACCCAGGTGACGGATCTACTATGTTAAACTTGTCAGTTCGCAACCAAAGGCGAAATTAAGTTGAATCACTTTTGTTTTCTAATCATATTACTGTCCTCATCAAGTAAAAAATGACTTTAACTGATGTGAACTGATGCATTCTTTGTTCATCGTGACCATCTCCTTTTGAACCCCGTCACTACTAAGTATTGTTTAATTCAGCGGTCAGTGAAACTGTAGCCCGCGGTGAACATTTTTGTATATGGTCTAGAATCAATTTGCACTTTCGTTCAGTCAAATTTTTGTCGCGTTCTGAGCAAAAAACCGTTTATTGCTCAGTTAGACTTGTCATGTCTTATCTGACAGGTTTCGTGCAAAACAAAAACGCGTTTGTGTTGTCACTTTCTTCAATTTCCCCCCGTTTATCAAGTGAGAGTCTGTCTCCTAACACGGATGAGATTGAAGAGTGACTTTGTGACGTTTTCTCGTCCAATATCGGAAAACTGGGGACATCGGTTTTGTTCTACAAAAACATCAATCGATAGGATCCATGTGGACCCATGGCGAAATTTGGTGAAAGCGGCAATTCAAGAGAAAAGAACGAACACGCTCACACACACCTCCAATCGGTTGTCGTGATGCACCGTAGTTGAACGGATGGGGTGTGGTAGCAAATCCTTGAAGGAAGTCCACATCGCTAATCCCAGAGATGCGTACGGAAAACGCTTGTTGATCAAGTGACTCGTCTGTATCTTTAGGGACATCGGTTGCCGCGGCAGCTTCGTCCAATTTCGTGCTGACTTCCAGTGTCCACTCCCCCGGTGCAGGTCGATCGATAGAGCCGACGAACACGGAACTGACCGCTTTCATCAGCCTTTTCAAACCGTCTTCCGTCCCAATCAGTTTTCCTGTCATATGAAAGACAGATCATTCAAGAGAAGGAAAAACACGATGAAGTTTTTATGCAAATCAAACACCTTTCAAACGAACTGTAACAGATGTTTTTTACCTGGTTAAACAAATTCAACTTTAGCTGTCATTTTTTTCTTTCTCGTCAGCTCGTGAAATTAATTTAAGTGAAACAAAATATCATGCAACTATTATTTCTGATCCATTCACAATTGTAAATGTTAATCTTTAGCTGAATGATTCCATATATTCTACCAGAATCTTTTTATATCACTCCTGGAATAAAGTATTTAGCCCGATTATCGTGTGTGACTTTGAACGGTGCACCACTCAGCACTGAATTGTGATGAAACCATTCCGTGTGTCTGTGCGCACGCAGGAACATCGATTAAATGATGCACTCCACTCAGTCGTTTTTATTCATACTTGATAACGATGACCGATACAAAGATAATCTTTCTTCTGTTTGGTTTGCACCTCATCGCGTATTCCCATGTGGAACACAAAGAATAGGCTCAAATCTGATCGGTGATACTATGATTTATGAATCTAAAACATTGATTGCACAAAAACAATGCAACCTAGTCACCTTAAGCGGTCAGAACTGAAAAATTATCAAACAAAATGGTCGCAATTTCAACCCCAAAATTTGCAAAATCGGTGTATAAACTTCCCCTTTTCAAGTGGAAAAATAATCTACGACTAACTGTACTTCAATAGATCAGTAAATCAATCAATCAATAGTTCAATCAATAAATCAAGCAATCAATCAAATGAAAACTATTGTTTGGAGTGAAGTGATCCGTTTATTATCACTAAAACAAAAAAAAACTATAAAAGACGCCTTGCATTTCCCCAGTAAATCCTCAGTTATTCTGTCCCAATGTCGAAACACACAGGATGGGTAATAAGTCCTATATATATATATATATATATATATATATATATATATATATATATATATATATATATAT